>JAOEHX010025737.1:0-21993 GCA_025448015.1 Bolborhynchus lineola | reverse complement strand
GACTCTTTTCAATCATACTGGTCTCCTTAAAAGAAAAATCATCAGCAAGCTTTACAGCCTTAATGAAAATATTTCTATGAAAGAGTACTGCATGCTGACTTGAGAAGTGTCAACATCCATTGTGTATCGAGGAAATAAAATGCATTTTATCAGGGACATAAAAGGCTGTGAGGGTGCTGAGGTGCTGGCACAGGGAGCCCAAAGAAGCTGTGGCTGCCCCATCCCGGCAGTGCTCAAGGCCAGGTTGGACACAGGGGCTCGGAGCACCCTGCTCAGGTGTGAGGTGTCCCTGCCTGTGGCAGGGGTTGGAGCTGGAGGAGCTCAGGGTCCTTCCCAACACAAATGATTCTGGGATTCTATGATAATTGCAGCTAATTAGTAGGATTCAGTATTCAAAAGTTAAAGAATCTATTTATCTCCTACAGAATGGGAAATGTAAGGATGTGAAACCAGGTGTGTGTTAGGCACTTGTGTCATAGTTCATCTAATGATTCTGTAATTGTTCACATTTGTGTCCTGCCTCCTGTATGTTTTGTTTATGTACAAATAAGTGTACTGTGAAACCTGCAATGATTCTGCATGGGCAACCTTTCACTCTAACTGTGGTGATTTGAGCTGAAGTACTTTGTTACATGGGTTTCTTTAATGGCGTTCAACTTGCACACAGCAATTTTCCAGGACAGTCAGGGTCAAAATGATTGAACTGTAATTGAAAATGAATCATTTAGGACTCAGAAGAAACTGTGTAGCGCTGACATTTAGCTGCCACAGTTTGCTTTGAATGCATTTGTTCTCACAGGTATGAAAAATCCCAAAGTCTGAGGCTTCTGTTGCGAGGTTGTTAGTTAGGGCTTATTGTAAGGCCGTACTCAGGAATGAAAGCCAGGAATGGGGAAGTCTGGATAAGAATACCAGCAGCAGGGGGGAGTTGGGATAGACTCAGGCACTAAGACATGGTAAGAATAAAGAATGAAGAGTTATATGAAATGGTAAATCAGTGGCTCAGAATAGCTTTAGATAGAACACAATGACAAAAGCAAAACCATGGAGTGCGCAGCTGCAAAGGTTGAAGTCGCAGCCATCAGCTTTGTGTGCTTCTAAGGGGGCACATTTTCTAGCAGCTGTCCCCCCTGCTGAAGCTGGGCGGGAGCACCACATTTTCCAGCTAATTTTGTAATTTGTGAAGCCTATAATCAGGTTTACTGTGACAGCTGTTTAAAGAGGTGGTTTTGTTCTCTTGGGATGCCTGGCAGGCTAGTGCTGCTCCACGGCCTCCGGTACACTTAGGTTATCCCAGAGCTTTTCCCAAAGCCTCCAGGCACCATTCAGTTAAAGTACCAGATGCTGTTATCGGCTGGATCAGAGTAAATACAGGGTAATTGAATTTCCAAGCTCTGAGTAACTACAGGTTTTGGGTTTTGGCAGCTTATACACCTTTAGAAACAGCAGTTAAAAGTGGAAATCAGGACTATTAATGCTATAAATTACTGTTTGTTCCAGGGGAGGGGAGCCTGTGCTATGATTTGCTATGTTGTCACTACAGGTTGTTTAAAATAGTCACACACAGGGGCTTTTGCTTCTTTGAAACACAGCTGGTACCTTTGTAGGACTCTAACTGAACAGACTGCTGTATTCCCCAAGAGCTGATAGGATTATGTACTTTGGGTTTATCCAATTGGAAAAAACATTCTCTGTGAGAATATTAAAAGCAAATAAAAACAAGTTGATAGCGAGGTCGTAGCAGTCGGGTGTTCGTCCGATTCTTGAAGGATGTGGACGTTTTGAGCTTGTCTTACTAGAAAGTTTTGCTCTGTCGCTGTTGGAAGGTTGTCTGGAGAAGCTTGAAAGTTGGAATGTTCACAGAGGGAATGTTCATTCGTTTAGGAGGTAAGATATGAGTCCTTCAGGCAGGCAATGAAAGCTTTCTTCCGGATCTCGGCACATACTGGTTATCAGTGGTAGGTGTTCTAAAGTGAATGTTGCTGTTAAAGTGTCATCCTTCTCCCTGAGTTCATTTAGCACGAAGGCCCTATTTAACTGTAGGGGTAGGTGTTTCTATGTCTGCTTGCCAGGGTTCAAATTATAAAGCACTTAAAACATTTGTTGAGAGGGAGAGCCGCTGGGTTGCTGTTTGGAAGGGAATCTCCAGGGAGACAGAAGCTCTGTGTTTCAGGCCATGCTTCAGCGCTTCAGTTTTAACTTCAGACTAATTGAAGAGCAACCTGCTGCTTGGTGGTTAGTGAATCCTTCAGGAAAGTCAGAGATGTGGGGATGGTTAAGGGCTGGATGTGAAGGAAGGGTGAAGGGCTTCTATGAGGACACCAAAGAGGGACAAGGAGAGTGTTTCCTCAGCTGTGGAGTGTTTCAAAGGGAGGAGGCAGGAGAGGAGGGCCCCTCTGGTGTCTTGTGTGGCTGGATGCAGCACTACAGCGAAAGTGAAGATGTGGAATTGAAGAGCCTCCTGTTCAGCAGCATTGCAACAAAGGTTTATGATGTTCTGGGAATTACGAAAAAGAACAGGCATTTCACTGTGGGTGCTATTTGTGGGATCTAACTGTCCAGGAATGTCTTGGCTCATCACCTTCACGTTATGCAGAAGAAAATTAACACAGATTCTGTGAGACTGCTTAGAGATCTGTCTGTAATTGTTTCCATAGAACAAAGCCTTTCGTCAGAAAGATGCTGCCAGGTAAGTTAGCTTTTAGTATTGAACTCTTCAACTCTGTCCTTTCTGCATTCTCCAATCCTGTATAAACTCCCAAATTATTAAACTGAGGTGGCTTAAACTCCCTCTATTAACGTTGCATTGAGTAATCACTTTTATTTCTTTACTAGACGAATTCAGAGATGATTCTGAATACAAAAAGCATGGGCTTGGGTTGCAATTTAGGAGAAACCTTTGCAAAGAAACTTTTCAGCAATTTAAAACCATAGATTTTTATTTCTTTTTTTTAATCTAGGTTAATTCAGGGGTTTTTCCTAATTGTATTTGTACTGTAAGCAAATTAAAAATCTCCTGTTTTGCCCAACAAGAAGCGCAGCATTCATCCTGGAATGAGACTCAAGAAGAAGTCAGAATGAAGACCAAAGAAGGGTATTCTCAAGTTTTCATGGAGTGTTCATTAATGTATGGGCTGAGGCAATTCGACAAAGGTAATCTGTGTTCTGTTACCAGGATAATAAATGTAAGAATCGAAGAGTCCCTTTGTTGGACACAGCTGTCCAACAAATAAATGGGCTGTATCTCCAGATCCTGGAAGATGAAGGAGGAGGAGGTGGTGGTGGTTGAGGTATAGCTTGAAATGGAAATACTGCCTGGTGAGATGTGTGATCCTAAGGACATTATGTCCTACTTTTCCGTCTCCCCAGCTGCACTGTGTGTCCTAGCAGGTATCACCAGTCAGAGCTCTTGTCATAATAGGCCAAAATGAAATAGTAGTCTTACTAGGAGTTCAGGACCACAGAAGGGAAGAGCAGCTTGAGGGACTAATTGTAACCATGGGTGTATTTCCAAACATGTTGCTGTTGTGACCTGTTTCTCACTTCTGAAAAGCAGATCCTTTCTCATATTGAAATCTCAGAGGGCAAAGAACTCCTGGAGAGGCTGAAAGAAGACTTTCTCCAGCTGACTCCTCAGAATTCTGCCTTATTTGGTCAGCTCTGTCTTTAGCTCCTCAACTACCTCCCTATAGTGAGTCCTTCACTTCACCCTTCAGTGTAGCTGAAGTACTACCGTGAATTCCACCCAGAAATTATCAGAACCATTGGAAACTTAAGTACTACATCAGACTCTAAGGTTTTATGTGCTCGAACGTCACATTTTAAAGTCTTTTGATGTCATATACAAAAGTAACTCATAATAATAATGACTATAATAGTAACTTTTGTCTCATAAAGCTAATTCTCAGCGTTCTCTATTTAACTTGCTGTAATTATATACTCAATGTGCTGCTAATAAACACATTCTTTCAACACGTATATATGTGATGTATATGTTTCCAAGCATGGGGGAAAGCAGTAGAAGTCAAGGGCACTACAACATCCTTAGCATTTTTTTAGCACTAATGCTTTATTAAGTTCTGTATTACATTAAAATTTTGGCATGAAACTCAGACACGAGGATGCTTTGAAATGCTGACAGTTGTGACAGTAATCAGTACACCCCACTGACATTAGTTTCCTTTGTTTCCAGGGCTATGAATTTAAGGATTGCTTTGAATGAACTGAAGAGACATCTGCATAGTGGGTAGGTGTCTCTCTGTCCTAAACTTCCTTTCTTGGAAAACTGTGACTGTTGTACCCTGAGAACTTTTGGTAGCTTCAGGCCATGCAGGCACGGAGGAGAGCTGCTTCTGGCTGGTTAACACACTTCACTGAGGAAAGGTTTGATTTTGGTTTCCTCCTCCATCATTTTCACTGCCCTTCCCACTGAATCACTAATGGTTTTCTACTGAAAACAAGAGTGCTGCTAGCTGAGCTCCTGCTTGGCTCAACAAGTAGCTTCTAAGCAAAGAACTATTGCTTTCACTGCTGCTGTTGGTTGTGATCTCTAAACATTGCTGCTTCTGTTGATGGTGGTGCTATTAACAGAAACCCCTCCTCTTGTGGACATGTGGATGGGGGTGACTGGTAGGGTGTCATCTTCTTGCAGAGTGTCAAGTTCAGCACAACACAGGCGTTTAAAAACAGGAAGTCAGGAATTAGTTTCCCATTGTCATGGTTTAAGCCCAGTATGCAATTAAGCACCCCACAAAAGCAGCTCACTACCCCCGTCGCGATGGGGAGAATCATAACCGAGGTTAAACCCCTGGGCTGAGATAAAACCAGTATAATAGTTAAAATAAGGTGTAATATATTACTACTAATAATAATAATAATGAAAAGGGAAATAACAGAAAGTTGGCCCCTCCCAGCCAATCCCCCCCAGGTTCTATACTGGGCATGATGTGCTGTGGCATGGAGTATCCCTCTAGCTAGTTCAGGTCAGCTGCCCTGGCTCTGCCTCCTCCCAGCTTCACTCACTGCAGAGCCTGAGACACTCAGAAGTCTTTGATTTGGATAAGCCCTTCTGAGCAACAACTAAAACATGGGTGTGTTATCAACACTGTTCTCAGACTGAACACTAAAACACAGCACTGTGCCAGCTACTAGGAAGAAAATTGACTCTGTCCCAGCCCAAACCAGGCCACCCATCCACACAGTGTTAATTCTGCCTGTCAGATCACTCACACAGTGGATCAGTAACACTAACATCTATATGAGCCCTGCACTCATCAGGAGCTACTTATCTGTCCTGTTGTCATGACTGTCATGAGGAGAGGCAAGATCTTGGATTCATCCTCCATACGCGCTTGGTATGTAATCCTACTGTCAGGGATTACACAGCAGTTCAGACCATGCCCAGTCTCACAAAGCTTTGCAGTAGGCCTGAAGGTCAGCTTGTGTGTGTGCACCTTCAGATGGGCGCTACCTATAGTCACTTGGTTTGTTATAGATATTTATCTCCTACAATTTAGAGCCCCTTTGCTCTCCCATCTGTCACATCATGTCACGTTTAGCTATCAGGAAATCTCAGCCTATGCTCATCCCTGACCTAACTGTACACAGCTTTCTGGGCTCTGTTTCAAGCATGATCTCCAAATTGAGTTCTGAAGTGTGTCACAAAGGTTGCCAGAAGTCCAGGACAGGTCTTTCTTTGGATCACTCTACAGCTTTATATGATGAAACAGCTCAAATATCCATTGATCTTCCTTTGGAGGTTATTCACCATGTTGCATTCTGCAGAAAGCGACGTGGCGTTTGAAGAACTGATGTATGAGGGTTATATCCAGGTACTACTTCAAAGCAGGCTGAATGGCTATTCCATAATTTAGATCTTCGGATGCGTAGGCCACAGATCACAGACTGTGATCAAACCACCAGTAACTATTACTGGAAGGCACACACTCCTGACTTCGTTTTACCTACACACTGATGGAGAAAACGTTGGAAATGTAAACGTGAGAGATTCCTTCAGTTAAAAATGAAGCTCGTCTTTCTGTGAACTTACACGTGAAGTTGAAGGTACCTGGCTCCACAGCTAAATCCTGTGTAGTTATGAGTTACCTCGTTATGAGACATAGTTTTTCCCTCAGCTACTTCTTCTGACTTAAAGTGTGCCCCTCTTTCCCTTTTTTCCCTTTTCCTATGTTCCTTTTCACTTTTGTTCTTTATTCCCAGTTGGATTACTTCATTTGAATTAACATTGAAAAACTATGCACAGTGACATAGTTTCAAGTATCTAGTTAATATCTTGCACTGTGGATGTAGATGTGGTTTAACCCTTTGCAAAGGCATATATATGCATCAGTAGTACACCCAGTAGTACGATTATGCAGCTCTAGCAGATAGTATGAGTTACTGCAGAACTTCTCCATCAGTGCTTTGTGGATCACTACAGGGTGCTGAATCACTGCCAGGTGGTCCTTAGACACCTGACCTTGAACTGACTCTCCAAAGCATCTTCACTTGCAGAACCTAATTAAAAGTAACATTAAGGATATTTATATCACCGTTTCTCTATAATTACAGTTGCCTCAAGGATGCTGTTCTTTTGTGAGAGGGTGATAAGATGTTAACAAATAGTCCGTCTTTCATACTGTGGATAATATCATACTAAGCTTGAAAGTTAATGGGTCGCAGAAAATTAATACTTCTCCATAAGGATGGTTATCTACTATAATTGCATTTAAATTTATTGCAAAAAGAATGCTTTCTGTAAGGAACCCATTTAACAGATGAAACATCAGATTGGAGCAATGCAAGTAATGCCAGTCCTCATGAGCAGGAAATCTACCTGATCATAATCATCTTTGATGGCCCAAAAAAGGCTGGGCAGGATCCTTAGGGCAGAGCAAAAACACTATAAAATGCTGGAAGAATAAGAGGACTTAAATGTTCTATTTGCCAGGCATGCCACACACTAACTCATCACCTGGCTTTTTGTATACCCAGTCAGTACAGGTCTAGCACAGCTGAGAGGGACAGCACAGCTGCCAACAGCAGCCTTGGTGGTCAGCAGGTCCTCTGTGCAGCCAACACAACAAAAAAACCCCACTGAAGACCAGAAGTGACCTGTGACTTCAGCTCAGAGTACAATCCAGCACTGCTCTAAAAAGCCAGATTTACACTACTTACAACTAGGAATGTTCATCACCATCTTACTACCATTTATCTTCATCAATAAAAGCTGCAAAAGATTGCATCTTCTTACACCTACTCACAACTGAATCGGGTATTTTTGGGTGCTGCGTTTAGCATTAATATAAGTACAGGTTGTAGCAAAGGCAGGAATTCCTGCAACGTGGAAAGTTAAGACAGCTTTTTAATGTTAGCGTGAGGACCACTTTGTTAGAAGAACTGAGTATGGGCCAACATTAATAATGAGAGCTGAGAAAATGTGGATTTTTTGGATGGTTATTAAAATACAGGTGGCAAAATAGGAAGAGAACTAAGAGCACTTGTAGATCTTGGAGACTGCATAAGGTTGCGGAGCTGCAACCGAAAGACTGAGATCTGTGTGTTTGGGGTGGTGGTGTTTGGGTTTTCCTGGTTTGGTTTTAACTGGGCTAGGAAGAACACGAAAATGTGTGAAATTCTTTGCTGCTGTTTCATCTTAAGAATAACACAGTGGTTCTTAAAATAACTTAAGCAGCCTATGCCTGCGCAGCACTACTTCTTATTCCTTTAAAGTACATATACATTCAGAAACTCTGCCTTTTAGCCACAAATATTTGGGAGATAAAGCAGTATTTTGCTTCTAAAACTCGAGTCCTGAGGTTATGTTGATGCGTGCCAATCTTCATGTATTTACACATGTGTACATTTATCTATGCTGATACCACTACAGACTTGTAGTGTAACTTGTTGGATTGGAAAGCAGCAAATCGCTGTAGCATACAGCTGTCATGTGAATATGTACATTTAACTGTGAGCCTGTCAGAAAGCAATCGAAAAACCCAAACTCTTGTGTTAGCCAAGGTGGCGTTGAGCAACGTTTCTGGGAGTGGTCAGTAGGAGCACGAAGCATTAGATCACAACTGTCATGGAGCTCAATTTTCGGTTTATTTCCAGGTTATTGTATGCGATGGATATACAGAGCTTTCACACTCCGTATGAGGGACGTTTATACCTTACATCGTGAGGTTAATGCCTCGTGCTTCTTTGCCCTTGCAGTAGGATACTCCGTGGCTCTGACTGTTCCCTCCTGCAGCCACCTCCCCTCCTTCCCCTCCCTGTCCTCTGGCTAAATGGAGGAGTGGATTACCAGCAGAGGAATGTAACACTTCCAATTTGCCACATAGGTGATAATTGCTGCATTCCAAAGAGGTTACCACAGCGAAAGGCTCAGAGATACGTGTACCTCAAGTAGAAAGTGTAGCTTCACTTGAGAGTTTGTTTAATGTCTTATTTATGCCATATTGGATGTGACACCTCCTGCAGTTTAATTTGTCTGTTTCAACTCTAAGGAAAACCCAGACAAATAGGTGTCTGTTTCCTTGGGTGGCCAGCTTCTCACACCAGTTTTCCCTATCACTCCTAATACGAAGTAATTATTATGAGCTCATCCATTTCCTTCTCCTCACCTTCCCATTTTCCATTGCCTAACTATAATTATTATTGATTATACCTAATTAGGATTCATTGTGCTTCAAAGACATAATACTTGGTCTCTGCCTCCAAAAGGTGATAATCCTACATTTAGGTTTAACATCATGAGTTATAGCAAGAGACGAGGGGGCTATTAGATAGAAGGACAAGAGTGACCACTTCAAAAAGTAATGATCTTTGCCTGAGTTAACTAGCTAGGTATTCATAATGAAGTAAACTCTGAGCTCAAAGCATTTTCATAATGAGGATATGGAGGGGAATACTACTAATGTGAAGGTTATTTGTTATAGAAAACACTGTTATCTTGAGGGCAGCTGTGTTTGTCCATTGTACAGAGCACCTGCCCTTCAGTGCTGTGGGCTGAATGGGCTATTTACACAGCAGGGACTCCCTTCTTGGGGTCCACAAAAGGGTACCCTGGAGTCAGGCTTCCCTGCCAGCAGCCCCTGTTTGCACATCTGTCCCTCAGCCTTTTGGAGCTCTTTGTTGCTCTGCTGTCTTCAGTTCACCTCTGCCCTAAGCTCAGGTCTTTGTGTGCCCCTTCTACCCAATGTTACGTGATAATGAAACAGTGGTAGGAATTGGACTTCTTTGTTCTGCTCTATTCCCACTGTCCTCCAAAGCAGACTCTTCTCAAAATACTAGGGATTGTGTGTATTCTCATGATGTGACTTCATTTAGGAACTCACATGTCTGTTCACATGTCACTCAGTACCTCACAGTCGAGTACTTGAGGAAACACAGATTCCATAGTCTAGCAAAACTTACATGGTCTCTGGCTTGCTCCATGGGATGGAGATTTTTGGATATTCCAAGGTTTGTCAATCAAGCCTCAGGATTGAAAGCTTTGCCAGAAGGACATGAAAGTTTATGAAGTGACTTTGCAGGCCAGGAACTTGGGATATGTGGCAGCTTGCACAGGAAGACCATGCTCTGTCTGATGGAGGAGACGGTGATGTTGCAGGAAGGGGATTAAGAGTGAAGGAAAAACAAACAAGGTCAAAAAGCAAAGGTTACGAGGCCTCAGTAGGAATGTTTTGTCTCCAGCCTTAGGTCCTTTCAGTTATGCCATCTGTAATGAGCAGTCTGTGAAAAGCAGGCTCTATAGCTATTTGCCCTACTAAAGTGCCTGTGATATATCAGTTGTTCTGAAGCTTTATCCATTACCTGCACTCCTATCTATCGCCATGCAATGGGAATGCCAGCCAGATGCTTCTGTTTTGTGGGTGAATTGGTGGGCAATGTGGGGGTGATGTTGGTAGGCATTAACTGTCCATCGCAGTCAGAGAGATTGGAGAATATAGATGTGCCTGCAAACATAGGCATACTAAGTGTACTGCACTTCTGTTTGTTTCGGATGTGATTCATGCTCAGCATTTTGAAACGAAGTGGAAGACACTGTTCCAGGTCTGGGGAACTGTCTGTAGAAAGTTGATTTTTTTCTTAGAGTAGTTTTCAAATTTGCCATGAAAAGATGTTAAAAATACTGCAAAGAAATTGTTACCTGAGTATTCCTTATAGTGTTATCTGCTGAAAGTGAAACCCCAGCCCCTGTGACATAGCATCATAAGAGCACATCCTGCCCTGACTTCTCACTGCTATGCAGAGTGAAAGAAGGGCTTGGGAAACAGCCAGGGAATGCCTTTGGAGCTGGCTAGAGGCTGGCTGACTGGGAAGTCCTGAGTGCCAAGACACACATTCCAGTCCTGGCACATCTGGAAGAGACCTTTGAATGTTAAACAATAAAGATCAGCTGATTGTACTGAGTAAGGCCATAGTTAAAGGGCTTCTTTGTGGGCTCCTCTTGCACCTTCCAAGTCCCTATCAGGATATTAATTCTATGCTATCTATTCTATTAAAGCAATATCCAAAAGGCCCAAGAAGGTGCTCATGTGCTGTATGATGATACAGCAGTCATGGCCCTTGCCTCCAGAAAGCTTAATACCTCTGATCACACACAATTTTTTATAATTTATTTAGTAGGTGTCCTTTCATTTTAACAAATTTTAACTGAAAATGTCAGTTCCTTAAGCACTGAAATCAAAACCTCCTTAAGTGAGTTAGTCTGGTAGGAATTTAGCCCCATAGACACATGCAGCATCTCCATGTTACCCGCTCACTGCAGCTCATCAATAGCCTTCTGCAAAGAAACACGAGAGAAATCTTTCACTCTGTGCCTAGGTTACGAAACAGAGATGCTGACTCAGCATAAGTAAGGCCCTTGTGGGTCAGGCAGAAGGGGGCACAGTCTAGTTATTGCCAAGGGTAGAGGCACTAGGATGAGAACTGTAAAGGACCTTAAAAAAAGGGGAATACGATAGATTTTGCTAAAATAAAGAAAACAAGTGCTTGAGGAGTGATGTGGAAGGATGCTCCTAGTCTGAAATGCATTACTATTGGTCCATGCAGACTTTGCTTAGGAGAACTGCCTGGGCCTGACAACTGTCCTAATCTGTGGTCTATCCTGGATTCCAGTTCACATTCTCAGGTTCTATCTTGGGTCATTAAAATCCCATTTATGTTTGACAGAAGTATTGCTTGACAGTGACACATTTGTTGGGTTGGTTAGACACAGGTTTCAACATGTTTTCGCTCAGTCTTTGTCATTTGGACTTTTTGACCTGGAGTCAAACTTACCAAGCGTATTTCCTTCATGTGATGGAGGCTGGCAGGGTGTCACAATCAGATGGCAATTTTCAGGTAAATTCTGCATCTTCTTCAGGCTTCTCAGGAGAAGAGAGACAAGGAGTGGTGTTACGTGATCACATCCACATTCTTCCTACTGCAATTATCAATAGCCCTTTACTAAATTCTTATTGAATTAAGCTCAAGTTAAGCTACTGAGGCTTTTAGGAGTAGGTACACCTTTGTGAATCTCCTTGAGTTATAAGGATAAAGATTCTGCTGGTGATCATTCAATTTAAAACTATGAAGCAGAACTGATTTATCAGAGGTAAGCAGGTAGCAATGATAGCATTGTTCCCAAAATCCCTCATGTATGAGCAGACCTCTTCTGCATGCTCTTTCTCAGACTACTCTGTTGTAATTGTGATTTTGTTTCTACATCTTTCTCTAAAATGTCATTGTTACTGTGATGGGAATGGAATTCCTCTCTGAGAAAGAAGGCCATAACAAAACCATATTCTTTCCTCTGTGATTCAAACTGCAGTCAAAACAAAAGCCTAAAACATCCTTTCCACCCCAACTACTCCATGATTCTATGAAGCTATGCTTGCCTTAGGAATGCTTGGTGAAGATACAGGGAGAAATTGTATTTCCTGAGTGACCATTTTATACACTGGTTTTAAAACGGTGTCAAGTTAGTGCCAGTATATGATTTCTTGCATAGTAACACTCTGTTGGGTAGTCTAGAAGTAGCTCGCTTCTGACGATGTCAGGAAATTACTGACTGTCAGCAATAGTATATCTTATTTATCTTAAGTAAAGATATAAGCACTTTATATAAGTACTTTGTATAAGTGAATCTTGTTTTATGTAAGATACTCATACCTAAAACTGGAAGTAGCTCACATCCAAGAAATAGCTGTCATTCCAACTCATTGAGAAATCTTCAGCTACATAAAATAGTTAAGCCACCCAGCGAGTTTATTCTTGTGCTGCTTCCAGAAAGACGAATAAATGGAGATGAGTCAGTTATCACTGTTCTCAGCTACCAACCTAAGCATGATCAGATATTGGTATGCATCAGACTTCTCAGAATTTATCAATATAGAGTATGTTCAGGGTGATGAGGTGCTGGCACAGGTTTCCTGAAAGTGCTCCATCCCTGGCAGTGTTGAAGGCCGGGTTGGACAGAGCCTTGGGTGACATGGTCTAGTGTGAGGTGTCCCTGCTCATGGCAGGGGGTTGGAACTGGATGAGCTTAAGGTCCTTTCCAACCCAAACCGTTCTTTGGCTCTATGATTAAGCATCCCACGTGCAGTGCCCCTGCTCAGGGCCACCTGCCTCTTCCTGTGTCATTTGTGTTCTTCCTCATCATTCTCTGAGCGTTCATCTCCTGTCATTGTACAGCTGTCAAGTGCTTTGGGATGAATCTGTTTCAGAATTGCAAAAATGGTTTAGGTATAAAGTTGAGAATGGAGTTCTGATGCAATGCCACCCGATCAAGCCCTTGGAAGTAATTATCACAGGCCTGATTTCAGTGTAGCAAGCTATCTACAGAAATGATAAATAGGCATTGCTCAAGCCTGTCACACCTAACTTCTTATTTCCCAGGCCATATAAGTAAATAGTTGTCTTTGCATATATAAGTGTATCCACACCTCTCCTGTCACATTTCTGAGAAAAGAAGGGTCCTTCATTTAGATTAGCAGATAGATTGGAGCAGACACCCTCCTCCTTTCGTAACACTAGGCATCATTTTGATACGCTTGCAAGTGGAGAGGATAATTACCATTGCTGTACTATCGGTGACACTGCTGTTACTGGTTCACAAAGTTCATTTTTAGGAACCTGTCTTTATTCAGTACCAGACAAAACAGCTACTTGAAACTTCACCTAGGTTACATTTTCTCTCACATTCTATTCAACTTTCCATTATATTTTAGAAACAGTTTTGCTAGAAAATGAAGTATTCTAAGACATAGCTGTAGATTCTGTAGTTATTTTGCCTCTAGTCTTTCCAATATACTGAATGTGCTCATTATCAGTTTTACTTTTGTTAATGAAAATTATCTTAGGCCCTCATACATACAGTATATGCTGTGCTGTTAGTTTTTACTCTCCATTAGCACTCCAGCTTTGCAGGACCCACTGGCTTTCTGCGTGTAAAACCATTTCTTTATAGGTCTCATTTTTTTCTTGCTCTAAACTCCAAATAATATCAGTAGGCCATAGGTCATTAAGTAGGAAGTAACTCAGATTACTAAGGCTTGTTACTAAATCCCTAGCAGAACAATTCAAGACTAATGCTATCATCTACAACTTTGGAATGCAGCAAATAAGTTGCTTTATTGACTGTTGATGAGCTTGGAAAAGGTTTATGGTCTCAAATTATCATCAGCTGAGTGCGAGCTTCTGGAGCACAGAGCCAGGAAAGAGCAGGTATCCTTAGGCTGCTGCAAGGTTGTTCCTAAAATTAATTGTAGGGTAAGCCTAATGCAACTGTTCAAAACAGGATATGGTGAAACACAGCGCACTCCCTCTCAAATCCCTCCCTCCTCTTTCTATATTCTTTCTCAAAATAAATAGCTGTGGCTAGTTGGAATCAGAGTGCCACTAATGCCACACTTTCTATTTCAATTTCTAGGTTGTGAAATACTGGAAACTGAGACTTACCTAGATGTGATTTTCATCCACCTCCCATCTTTTTGCTCTCTTTCTGATTTCAGAGACAATCTGTCTCACAGTTGTTGTTCACCATTCGCATTTGCTTAGGTACAAACTCAGGGTCATAATGAACCAGTATTTCTTTAGGACTCTTGAGGACTGAGCCTGCTCCTATATTGCAATAATAAACTCCCAAATGCACCCTGTTCCAAACTTCTCCCTGCAGTGAAAAATGTCCAGCTTAGCAATGCTGCAGCCTGTGTAGATTCTCTAGGTCTTGTATTACCCAAAAGTTCAAAAAGCTTTATTGCACTCGATTTCTGATAGCCAAGAAGAGGGTCAAAAAGGCTCTGAACCTACCTGGAAGTTTGTGTCTTGAAGACGTTTGAACATATGCTTTCTGCTTTAGAGGTTAGTAGAAAATACTGCTCTAATTTACTATTACTAGCATTTCCTAAATACAGTAGCAGTTCTAAGGAATTGTCTCATGGTGAGAAAAGGTGTCTCTCAACAACTGACAAGAAGGCTGGTTTCTCATTTCCACAAGCAGCCCTGCAGATAAAGAGCTGTATCATGCCTAACAACCTAAACCAAAACCATTGGCCTAATCTCATTTTTGGAGTAAGGTAGTTCTGCAGGAGGAGAGTCCCCTCTTTGGCTAGAAGAGCAAAAGCCCTGTGATTAGATGCAGCATTGCAAATTCAACCATACAAAACTGTGAGGTTTGAAAAATAATCACTGTTCTCAGTACTTAAAGTACAGATTATGTTTTCAGTTACTTGGGGGGGGGGCATAACTACAGTGAAAAAAGAAAGCTGATATTCTTGTGTCGTCACTTTTCTTCTGGCCCTGAATAAATGCATTATTGAAGGGCAAGAATTGCCAGTACTGTGTTGCCCTAATAAAAACTGATTCTTTTCCTTTGCAAAACCTATGAAGTTGCACGCCTTCAAATGAATTTGCCCAGATTTTCAGTTGTGCTTTTTTGTTCCTGCTTTCCACTTGCTTTGCATGAAGCTGCCACAGCATACTTAGGAACATGTGCATCCTAACTAGCTCATGTTCCTGTAGCGAGGGGATGAGAATTGAGGTTACCAGTAACCAAGAGGCCAGAAAATTGTGTGATGTGCCTCAGCCAGCATCATCATAAATTAAGGGATATCCCAGGTCCCTATGGCTCCAAGTCATCACCTCACAGGTCAATGCCAGCCCTTAAACGTTGGGTTGCACCCTTTCAACAAAGTGGCCCTCTACAATTAAAAGACACTTAAACACTTGCAAAGTATAAATTATAAACGTATAAAACGTTAGGTACCTTGCAGCTAACCACATAAACATTGCAATTTGAGGTTTCTTATATGTATGAGTTATAAAGAGTTTTCTACCCTGAACTTATTAACACCATACATTGCAAACATGAATTAGAATGAAAACTCATTTTTATGCTCTGAAATGCTAAATTTCCTATAGTTGCCCATTAAACATTTAATATTGATAGAGGAAAAGGAGCAAATTTCATTCAGAATGAATGGCCAGCCCATCGATCATTTTGTTGGTTATCTAAGACCTCCTCTTGTAACTGTCCATACTGGGGGTGGGGGGAGTTACATGGGTTCAAAATAGCAAGCTCCTGACTTTCGAAGGCCTGTCATCGTTCTTACCAAATGGGAAAGAGCTGATTTGAAGGTACGTGTCAGGATCCTTCTCAGCCCTTTGGAGTCACTTCAGGCTCGCTCAGAGCTGAAGTGCTGAAAACCAACTGGGAATTCTGTGGTGTTTACCATTCTTACTGCTGGGATTCAGCCCAGAGGAGGACTTGCTCCTCTGGCTTCCTCTCTTCCCTTTTACTTTTCTCGTTCCGACCATTATATGCTCCTCCCTTCTTAGCAAGGCCCAAGGTTTTGTGCAACTGGAGAGTTCTGCAGTCTTGGCACAGTGGTTTCTGCAGCTGCATGGGGTATTGCGTCCTTTCTCATTTCACAGTTCAAATGAGGTGGAAAGAAGCAACTGGGGAGTTTGAGGTGGGCATGAGACACATATTATATCCTTTTTCCCCACCCATATATCCAAATGCATGTCAGGAGCAAAATTCAGTGGGAAAAAATAATCTCTAACTTCTTCCTTCAGTGTTTTAAATGCCTCTTCACATGTTCCTGAATTTGCATGAATTTGTTACACACATTCCTCTCCCTGCCACTTCTTTTGGGGTGGTTTATTTTCACCGTTGTTTGCATACCAGCTCTGTGGCACTTTGTCCCCGCACAGTCCTCCCGTGAGCATTTCAGTAGAGGAAATAGGCCAGATTTTAATACTCTCGACGTTGCCCAATCCAGTTTATCTACTCCCAGCTGTACACCTTCTAATGCCTACTTTAGTCATGCCAAGCTCACATTTTTCTCCACTGAGTGGTAGGTTCTGCTGGCAGACGCTGCCTTCTGAGTTAAAAGTAGGGCTCATTCTCCGCTGTAAATCTCTGTGTTGTTACAAGCAAGTGTAGATGTGTACAGACCTGTCTGTGATGTCCGCTTACACAGTGTAGTTACTGCGTTCCTTTTGCAGAAAGCAAATATTTGGAACTTACATGTCCTGATTTAATTTAAACCCATGGAACCTGGAGCATAAACACATACATACTAGAAAGCCTCAGCTTTAGTGGGTGATCATTTTTAGGGTGTTGAATATAGGCCTCATCAGAGTACATCTATTTTTCAGTAATCTGCAAAAAAGGTGAATCCTTCGTAGTTTAAAATTTGGAGTAAAGTTACTCCAAGAGTTTTTGGGGGTTTAACGCTGTCTTTTGCACTGTATCTGCTGTGGTTTGTCTTGCAAGAGCCTTTAGAATGCATAGGTATTAAAACTATTCTTATTGCAAAGGCTTACAAGAGCACAGAATCAGGCAGAAAACAGTAAGAGAACCGGAGCGGTCCATTCGCATACTCCTACATCTAATTTGTAACCTTCACGTCAGAATTCAGGGTTTGTCATCTACTCAGTGTACTGCTACGAGCAAGATCTGCATTGCTCAGTGATGCCAAGCAGCAGCAGCCACAGGGGTCGTGTGTTACAAGTTTTCATTTCAACACTCATTTGTGGCCGAGGTTTTTTAGAAATGGTATAGTAAATGGTAAATTCTTCTCCTTTTTAGGCCTCTGATGGATTCTCTCATGTATATGTCCCCGGTGCTGGTTGCTGTTGAGCCACATCATGTATTCTGGCCGCTTACATATCAGAATTGGTCTTTTGTTTTAATACGGTTGACATGAAGCAAGTCATTTGGTGGTGGTGCTCAATGCATTGCCAATTGAAGGGGTTAGATAGATGGGAGCAGTTTCTAATGCCACCCCCATTAAAAGACTGTATTTCTGCTATGGTTGTAACAACATTCCTAGTAATACCATGAAAGCCATGCCTTCACTTTGAGAATGTGTTATGCAGACCGTGATACAGGAATAGCTTTCTCTGCCTCTTGTATACTGTTTTCACAAATACATAACATTGTTCTAATTCCTTGTCACTCAGTAACATGCATTTGGTGAAAGTGAACACTGGATTAAGTTCCTTTTTCAAGTGAAGAGGTGGCTTGTTGTTTCCTTTAGTCGAGGTACTGGCTTTGGATATCAAGAACTTGTTAAGGTATCTGTAGTGGGGTATTAGGTATTTGCAAACAGTTTATATAAACAGATATGTTTACTTCAGGTGACCTTTTAATTTGAAGAGGAAAACAACACACATCCATTGACATTTTACCAATGCTAAAACATCACAGAGAATTTAGGGAACCAGTATTAACCCCTCATCAAAAATTAAATGATGATTGCTATGTTGGTAGCAGAACATCAGTTTGAAGTTGTTGCCTCAAAATAAGTTACCAGCAATTTTGTCAGCATGAGTTGGTTGAGGCTGTAGGAGATAGTCATGACACTTTTCATGTTACGCTGTCCAAAAGCCATACAGAAGAGTATTTGATATCATGGCCTTTTCTCAATTAAAGGAATATAAAACAAAATCAAAATCAGGAAACGCTGATGAGAAGGAGAGAGATGACAGGACAGGACACTGGAGAGAGGTGAGACTTTGGGAAGTTAGAGCTGCTGAGTATGTGTGTCTAACATTAGGTACCTACATGCATAGATACGTTCCAGAAAAGGTTATGTGGCTTCCATTAGAGATTCCAAACATCTGTGGTTCCCACTGACCAAATTCATCAGTTTTCCTATTTCTTTCTCACATATGCATTCAGCAGCTGTAGTTGCATTCCCATCTGAGAATATGTGAATGCCAGTCAATTGAAGACTCATTGTTTGCTAGAATATCAGAGTGAAAAATCAACCAGAAGCTAACATCCGTGCTACTGTCTATGACTCTGATCTATCACGTGGTGGGATGCACTGGTCTGTAGCAGAATTCAAAGCCCACAGGCATGTTTCTAAACCTTTTGTAGGCTGATGCTTGCAGTTAGATTCTGAGACTAAGAAAAGGATGTGTCATCCTCTGAAGAAGGTATCTCCATAGACTTACCAATTCATCTTGATTTGGAGGTCCAGATAGTGTGCACAGATAGCGCAAGAGAAGTGAACCACAAACTCCTTGGTGACTCACTTGATTAGCCAGGCTTGTCCGTGTAATGCAGAACTATGATATTGATGTGACAAAGTGACTCTCCTAAAACCTTCCCACCAAGCATAATCATGCTATTACTGTTTACTCTGACAGCAGCTTCCTTCCGTCCAAGGAGCTCAGCACATTTCACAACCATTAAGTCTCCCAATGAAATAATTCAGCAGCATTATCCTATTTTCTAGATGAAGCACATGCAGATTAATGATTTGTTAGAGTCACACAGGAAATCTGTGACAGAGCAAGGAATGTCAGCTTCCCCAGCCTATTGTTTTTGGTTACAAACTGACTCTTTCTGTCCCCAGGGGAAAGGTACTACCTGCATTTGGAACAGCACTACTCATGTGTAAACTGAAAAGGTGGGTTATCAGTTAAAACCAGTTAAAAAGCCCCCCAAAACAAGCAACCCAACCCAATAACAAAAAAACCCACAAAACACAAAAACCATAAGCAGCTCTGCTTCTTTACTATTAATTTAGTGAAGAAATTGAGCTATTACTGGTATAGGATTGCTTTTAAGTAGAGACAGGTTATAAAGATGCAGGAATCTGAGCCCTGACTGAAGAGGGTGATGAGGGAGGGGACGGGGGATTTCAGCAATCTGAGGCAGCACTCACAATCCACTATGACCAGCACAGAAAAAAGAGCTGTTAATCTGATCTGGAGGCTTGATCATACTGATTCATTCTTGGGCTGCTTGATTTGGCTGTGGCTGAATGGCAGCATTTCTGTTTCTACTGAGCAAAACGCAGCATTCACTATGTGGGTCACAGGGGATGATGGTGGTGCTTCCTGTTCCCCAGCATGTGAGAAAGGCACAGATCACTTCTGTGGCCCATCTATGTATCCATGTTAATTCATTTGCTGTGTATGAAGACGTTCTTATTCAATTGCTGACTCATGGGATGTGCCCAGTTTCTCACCTTGCAGATCAACACAGATAAAAGAGTAATGTTTCTGTCTTTCCCCATCCAGCACAGCTCACTTCCCCTAGAGGGTTAACCTGTCTCCACAGATTCATACTATTCTTTGAGTTCACAGAATTGGTTGCTCTGTTTATTGTCTGCCGCGTTGAGCTTCCAAAAACACCAACATTCAGTGGAAAGACTGTTCCCCAAGATGCATCTGAAATGTAAATTAAAATTATAGAAGTTAAAAGTAAATTAAATTACAAAAGTTTTGGTGCCATCAGGCTCTTGTGAAATTCCAGAGTATTTAACTTAGCAAGCTGTTAAAGTACTGAACAGTAAAAAAATACAAATTCTATTGTTACGTGCACAAAATAGAGCTTCAAAACAACAGATTCAGAGGGTTTGTTCAAATTCAGGAACAAAACAACCAAGTCAAGGTGCTAGGAAGACATTTCTTCAGTTAAAAGAAAATTTGAGCAACTGAAGATTGAAGACAAGGCTCAGATTTCTGCTTTCCCAGCAAGAAGGAAGGGACATGATGTGCCCTTAAGCTTTTCATCACCCAAAGACATCACCCAAACAAAGTACGCAAACTGTTCTGATACACAAACACCCAGTGAAATAGTAACATCTGAAATACATCACATAAATGCTTACACATAAAAATATATCAGAAATTTTAGTTGGAAAGCTAGTGTAAAAGTGCAATAGTTTAACACGTGGGTTTAGTTTTTGAAGACTATTCTACCTGGTTTTTACTGCAAGGATTGTATACTTACAGAATTCCAGCTGTAGTGCAAGTGTCTATACAGGAGGTATTCTGCTATTTGTGATTTGTCTGTTTGCATATATATACACATATAGTATGCCATGGATTGTGTGAAACTTGGAGCTGACTTACGTTGTGTTGGGAAGGAAGGTAGGGTTTTTACTTGCAGGAGTAGAAATGGGGAGATTTGTGCCCTGAGTGTGTTCTGAGAGAAATATGTATGTTTCTTTGAAGATAATTCCTGCAGATATATATTCTTGGTCTCTTTGTACAGTATTATCCTGCCCAGCTGCAAAGTTTCAAATTAGAGATGTCCATGAGGAGGAATTCCTCCCCTGGATGAAAACAAAGTGGAATCTTGGAGATAATCATAAGTCCTAAATGAAACATCAGGAAAGCCATAAACTAGGGATCATGCTTAGACTGACTCTGACCTGGGCTGGTGAAGTTTCTTCTTTCAGTCAGGGTTAGGGTGGAAGATGATACTTATGAAATCTTAAAGATGCTGTCCTACGCAGAGAAAGGGGTTGAGTGAACTCTTCAGGGAGTGTCACTGTGTGCTGACAAGGACTGACGCATACCCTGAGCGGTAGCAGACTTTCTACATGACCTTGGCCGAGTCACTTAATCCCTCTGTGACTTGGTTTCCTCATCTGCAGAGTTAGGTACAAATAATAATACTTCCCTGCCTTACAAGGAGCTGTGGGGATTACTTCATTACCCTTTGCCAGGTGTGTCCAGAGGGAAACAGAAAAGATGCAGTGCAAATGTGATTAGTTGTTGCTGGACACCTGTACAATCTCAAACACCCTGTGGATCGTGTCTTGGAAAACACATTGGTAACTAGCTGGGCTGGGGAACCTGATATCATCAGCAACCACACGAGCCCATCATACCATCCCTTTTTCCTCTGCCACCTTTATGCTCTTGTATTCAAGTAGTTGGGCACATTCTATGATGGCTGCTTTTGGCTTCTATAAATGATGAACCTGAGACACCGTTCCCCCCCCAAAGAAAAAAAGCTAAAGCCCCATTCTCTTACCTAGAAACTTCTGTATAGATTGACATAAAGATATGTAATAAAGTTCCTTTAGTTACAGCTTCAAAGAAGTGGATCCCAAGTGTTTCAGTTGATTCTGAAGTCCAAAGGAATGTCCATTAGTGTGAGCATCTTCCTCTTGGCCAGGAGATTGAAAGAAACTCTTACAAGCTGCAGCTCTGTGCTTATTACTACCAGATGTGTGCTTTTTTTCATTACACAGGGTATCAGTTATGAATATGCAACAGCATTTCTCTCAAATTAGCCAAAACTCAATCAGCCTAAGCAACCAACATCTTTGAATTCATGAGACTGAATCAACAATGTGAATTTATACCAGTCAGTGTTTTGTATCATGCACCTATGACACTTTTGACCCAATAATGGCAGGTTGGTAGAAGCTCTAAAGCTGAACTTGCATTAGTGAACCCCAGCTGAATGAATGAACCAATATATGCCTTGCGTTAGCTCCGCTATCCAGGTGAATCCTTTAGGACACAGGAACTCAGAAATAACCTGCAAATCTATTTCAACCGTGCTTGAAGTCTTCTGGATCCAAAGGTATGAATTACATACAAAGAGAATTTTAGAATCACAGAATCCTAGAACGGTTTGGGTTGGAAAGGACCTTCAGTTCCACCCTCACACCAGAGCAGGTTGCTCCAAGCCCCTGTGTCCAACCTGGCCTTGAACACTGCCAGGGATGGGGCAGCCACAGC
>JAOEHX010025736.1:0-10449 GCA_025448015.1 Bolborhynchus lineola | reverse complement strand
AAAGTCAAAACCACAGTGCTGCACCAGCTACCAAGAAGGAGAAAAAATGACTTCTACTGCTGAACCCATGACAGATGCATATTTCATTCTAAATGATTCATTGAATTAGGAGATGTCTGTTATATCTATCTTTATTTCATTTTGAATGTATTGTGGTTTATTCTAACCTACCAGCAACTACAACTCTCCTTACTTCTTTACCAGAAAACACCATTCTCATTACACATAGCTTCTAAATATATTTAAAGTATTTACAATGAATTTTGAAATATGAAAATATATTTTATGTTATTACAGTAGGATTTTGTGTCAAGCATAAGTGTACTGTATTATCAGTTTTAAGGTTTTGTCTATTTTTACATTTATTTGCAAATGTTTACATATAACTATTACTGTAATTTCTGTGTGAAGAGCTGGCTGAATGGCAGGGCTCGAAGGGCAGAATGAATGAGGCTGCATCTGGCTGGTGACCAGTCACCAGCAGTGTTCTTCAGTCCTCAGTCCTAGGGCCAGTTCTAGCATAATATATTTATCAGTGAACTGGATGCAGGAGTTGCAGCACCTCCAAGTTTGATGGGAGGTGCTGTTGATTCTTTTGAAGGATGAGAGGCCTTGTAGAGGGATCTAAACAGAGCATCAAGAAATCATCAATGGCACAAAATTTAACAAGTCCAAATGCCAGATTCTGCACCTGAGACAGAATAATACCTGGTGCAAGCATAAATTAGGAGAGGAATGACTGGAAACCAGCCCTGCAGAAAGGGATCTGGTGGTGCTAGTTGGCAGCTGACTTTGGGCTTGTCTAGTTTGGAGAGAAGGCTGAGGGTTGACCTGAGGAAGGTGCTTATCTCTTCTCCCTGAGATCGAGTAACAGGACATGTGCAAATGGTTCAAAGCTGCACCAGGGGAGGGTTAGACTGAGCATTAGGAAGCATTTGTTTACCAAGAGGGTAGTCAAACACCAGAACAGGCTTCCTAGAGAGGTAGTTGATGCTCGAAGCCTGTTAACATTTGAGGCATTTGCTTCCAGGCTTCCAGCTGTGAGTCCAGAAGAATGCAGTTCTGTTGAAGGTCTGGTATCTGTCATCTCAGAGCAAATGCATCTCCTCAAATGGCACAAGATACTTTTGCTTATGCATCTGAAGAAAAATCTCATTGGTTGAATCATTCCCTTACTCCTCATGAAAGTTTTCATGGTTGACTATAATGAGAATTTAGACAAGTATAGCTCACATTTTAACATCTGCACTTTAAGTATTAGGGCAGTTTGAACCTCATGCCAGCTGCTTGCCACTGACTTGTTTTCTAGGATTGTACATTCCCATGTCACCTACAGTTGAAGTTAGATGTTTGATTTCTTTGTCCCATGCATACTATGTTATCATTAATCTCCCAAACTCTGGCAATACTAAGTAGTTGATTGATTGAAAAACATTGGCTGGATAACAGTAATTACCTACATTAGACCAGAAACTTTTATCCTTAAAACAATCCTGTAGGGATAAAGTGATTCAAAGATAACCTTAGGTGAAATACTTCATTGAAGATAGTTCAGAAGGGAGATAAAAGATGAGTTTTATTTTGTTTATGATAATGTCTTCATTGTCTTCATTCTTTGTTGATATCTGTTTTGTAAATATTGTAGATTTTGGCATCACTGGGGCAATTGATACGAGGACATCAAGCAAGATTAACCAAAGGTTAAATTAACACAAGAGCTTGTTTCTAACAGCAACTAAAAGTAAACATCCAGAGAAAAAAACATAGCAGCATATGGTAATACTTCTCCTAGCCTACAAGACTACCTGAGGCAGAAATGGTTTGTATGGATTTTTCTGACATGAATTTGTCTAGTCTTCCTATAAGCCCATTTGCATTTTTATCATCCACAACACTCTGTGTCAAGGTGATGCACAATGTATCTGTAACTGCGTTTTGAACCTGACTGCTGACAGCTTAATTTGATGCCTACTTGTTCCTTTGCCGATAAGGGGCAGAGAACAATAGATCAGTTCTCTACATGTTCTGTCATTTCCCCCTTAGTCATTTCTTGTTCAAACAGAAGAGTCCCAGACTACTTATTTATTCCTTGTAAAGACACTGCTTCATACTTTTCATATTCTTTGTTGCCCTTTTCTTAACCTTTTCCAGTTCATCTATATAATTTTATTTTCTGAGGGCCTACACCAGACATAGTAAACAAAATTATTTATGCAACTTTATAATGGCATTCTCCATTTTGTTCTGTTACATTTCTAATTACTCAGTACATATTGTTACATAGATTCACTCAATATCTTAATGATTTTCTCTGTTATAACTTGAAGATCTTCCCTCTGATTGATAGTGGATGACTCAGAGCTCAGTGCGGAAGGTAATTCTTCACCATGAACACCACCTTATAGTTATGTACACTGTGCTTTGTTCTTTTCTTCCCAAAGGCCATAAGAATATTTGGTGGATTCTTTATAGTTGACTTTGGTCTTTTCTACTACAGGTGGCTTAGTCTCATCAGCAATTTGCTTTTCACCTCTTTTCTAGGTCATTTATAATATTTGAATGAAATGAGACCTAGAACAAACCCTTATGGAACCACCCACCCTGAAAACTGGCCATTTACTGACAATTTCTGATTCTCTTTTTTAACCATGTTTAAATACTTGCAAAGACCTGTTACTCTGTTACTGTTACCTCTGGTGACAGTAATAGTCAGCCATTTCTTCTTCAGCACTTGCTGGTTAGTCAGTCATGAAAATACAGGAGTGAAACTGTGTGGATATCAACCTCCAAGAGGTGAGGATTGGTGATACTAGAGCCTCCTTGGCCCAGAACTCTGTGGGACTCAGAAGGCAGCTACCATCTGAGAATGAATAAGAATATGAAAGGCATAAACATAAGAGATTCAGTCACTTAAGAAAGGGAGGACTGTATTTATAAACTAACAAGCTAATAAAAGTATTATGAGTAGTACATTTTATTATTTAAATGCAATCAAATCATACTGAATCTTCACATTTTACCCTACATGTCCCAGTAGGCATTCTACAGAATGACTACAAGAACAAGTATGAATCAAGTATAATTCTGGCTGCAATAAATAAGATTAACAAGCAGCCCTAAGAGCAACTCCAGCACAGCAGTTTACCATCTTTTTTATTAGTTAAATAAACAGCCTCAAGATATTTCATCATATGATATCCCCATGGCATCTTTTAAAAAAACCCAAACCTTTTAATCTGCATATAAAAGCCTGTAATATGTAGCTCAGCCTTGCATCTCTTCGCCTTATCTCCATGTACAGCTAATTTGTCCCCTTTAAGCCTTTCACTGCAACTTGATGCTCACTTAATCACCCCCTGAAACTCTGTTCTGTTTATCCTCTTTTACAAAGACAGGTGCAAGGGATTTTATTAATGCAATACCTTCTTAAATGGTTTAGTTTTATCCTTTACTATTGATCCAATGGATTAAATCCATTAAGATGGTGCTAACAGGCACCTTATTCTTGGCTTAATAGAATCTACTCTAGAAAATATAGGTCAGAGTTTTCTGTCCTCTTCTATATCTTTTTTTTTTTTTTTTTTTCTGTAGAAAAAATACAGAACAATACCGTAGAACAATAATACGGAACCTCTACCTACTTTGTAATTTTGGTTGACACATTTGGTTTTCTGTTCTTATTTGATGTATGCAGATTTTAAAATAATCATATATTACGTTTTTAAATAATTTCAATATTCTAAATAAGAGTGCATACTCAAAACCTATGTAAGTTTTCATATGGGTTATATGTTACACTAGATCCTTCTGTTTCCAGACAATAATGCAACAATGGTAACATTCACAGTAATCATATTGTAGTGCTTTTCAAACACATAACATGTTCTATGTGAGGATATAAAGGATAGTTTGGATGATGGGCCAGTGTACCTTCAGAAAATTTGCTGATGAGTGGCTGATAAGCCAGAGAGTTGCGCTGCCAGCAAGAGAGACCTTGAAAGGCTAAAGAAGCAGGCTGGGAAGAACTTCATTAAGTTTAACAAGGAGAACTGTAAAGTCCTGCACCTGGGGATGATCAACTCCAGAAGCTGGTACAGGCTGGGTGCCACACGGCTAGAAAGCAGTCTAGCAGAAAAGGATGTGGGAATCCTGGTTGGACACCAAGTTGGACATGAGCTGGTGATGTGCCTCTGTTGCAAAGCAGGCTAATGGTATCCTGGACTGCATTAGAAGGAGTGTTGTCAGGAGGTGGAGGAAGATGACCCTTCTCCACTCAGCACTGGTGAGACCACTCCTGGAGTACTGTGTCCAGTTCTGGTCTCCCCAGTATGAGACAGACACGGGCATATTGGAGAGACTACAGTGAAGGACCACAAAGGTGACTGAGAGTCAGGAGCTTCTCTCCTATGACAGAAGGCCAAGAGAGCCAGAACTGTTTATCCTGGACAACAGAAGTCTCAGGGGAAATGCTATTGATGTGTATAAATACCTGAAGGGAGGTTGCAGAAAGGATGGAGCCAGGCTCTTTTCAGTGGTACCCAGTGACAGGACCAGAAGCAATGAGCAGAAATGGAACTACAGGAGGTTCCCTCTAACATCAGGAAACACTTCTTCACTGTGGGGGTGACTGAACACTGGAATAGGTTGCCCAGAGAAGTTGTGTAGTCTCCACCCTTGGAGATATTAAAAAACTGCCTGGACATGGTCCCAGACAGCCAGCTTTAGGTAGCCATGCTTGAGCTGGGGGTTTGGACCAGATGACCTTCAGAGGTTCCCCCCAAACCTGCCTTTTTTTTGATTCTGTGTTTCCTTGCAGGAGTTAATGAAAATTCAGTTTTAGGTAATCTGAGGATGTATTACTAATAATTTTTTGGAGTAGGCTCAAAGATCCCATTCATTCAAGGTAACACTGATTTTTGTCAGTCTGGGGAAGTCTTTAATGCATATTTTCTACATGAGTCATGATACATAGCTAAATCAGTCCAAACTTATAGTGTGCATTGCCCTAGAAAGAAATGCAGTGATAGGTTCCCGCCACACACATTTTAGCAGCTAAAGTAAACAAACACAGTAAGAGACAGCAGTAATAATAAGCAGTAATAAGGCAAGAGTAATTTTATTTTTTTTTTTTTTTAATTTTTAATACCAATAAATTGAAGTAATGAGGTTGAGTAATGTCTAAGTGATTGCATGTTTAGCCATGGAAATCACCAAGTCCTTATGCCAATGGCTGTGGAACCAGCAAAGCACACTCTCTCCATTAACATGACCTCAGGAATGCAGGCTAGTTCACCTATTTACTTGTTGATTTTTTAAACACTTGTTCCAGCATGACTGTCAAAGAATGATTCATGTATATGTGCAAAGGAAGAGTTTTTAGAGCAGTTCAGACTGTTATAATGAAAAACAACATTCGATAGCATCAAAGAAAACTCTAGTGTGCTATTTACACATTCAGTGGAAATGTACTTGGGATGTGTGCATTGGTAGGTTAACAGAGATACGTCTATTGAAGTTAAAACAGTCCATACATAGCAATAGGGAAACAGTTCTACCATGAAACATCTGTGGTTTGAAAGCTACCTTTTTTTTAAGATATAAATTCTCTTTATAGAGGGGAAAATCATGTTCTTAACCCAAGTTGCATAATTATCTAAGTTTTCTATGAGTTTTAATATTCTGTTTGTTTTCTAAGGAATTTTGTGTCCTCCAGGTTACATTACTCAGGGAAAAAAAAAATAAAAAAAAAAAAGTAGTTTTTCTTGTGAAAGTGTAGTACTCCCTTCCTGTAGGACAAGAGGAAGTTTGCAGTCTCTTGCACTTTAGCACAAGCTCTCAATGAAGTTATTATGCTGCTATTGGCTCTGAGACAGACTGAAAGCTGGATAAGCATGAAATAGTCTACTTTAGTTTGGGCTGTAGAGCTAGATTTCTGAAAGATAATTTGGTTGTATTTTAGATCCCTGCTGTCTGCAGGAGCTCTGTGCTTTCCTTAAAATCCTCTCAACGCCCTGCAGTCTTACAGATGAAATAGCCATATATTTATACAAGTGTTCTCAGTACCAGAATATAGAATGACTTACAAGTACAGACAGAAGCTGAATGACAGACAGAGGTATGCTCTTCTTCTCCCTTTCCCATCTTCTCCCCTTGCATTCTGATTAATGTCAGTCTGAGCTGACAACACACATGACACATGCAGACTGCCACAGAGTCTATCATGTGCCAGCTGACTGCAGCTCATGTCAGCTCTCACTGGAGGCAGCAGAAAGACTCCTTCCAGCCTGTTTTTCTTTAAAGTCTGGGATTTCTGTCTTGTGAAAATTTACGTACTTTAAGAAAGGTCCAAAAAGTTCCAAACGAATATCTTGCTAGAGCACTACAAATCTGAGTCATTAATAGACACAGCATAAAACGTGGAGGCTTATGCATAGAACAGCTAGTGAAAAGGATTAAGGAGGAAGTGAAGATTTTTTCTCTCAATATACTACTTCTCAGGTTTCCACTTTTTACTCCTGAAGGAGTTTTTTAGGGTGCTGACAATGCAGTGCTGGTGTAACTATATGAAATCTTTTTTTGCTAATGCAGGAACCAAGCATTGTATCTTTTTTATCAGGTGTCAAGAGTATTTGGTTATGCCCCCAACTATCTGAATTGGAGGGGTTACTGCCTACTGTAATTGCAGCCTTCCTCTATTCTGTTATTGCTGCCACTTATACTGAGCCAAATCAGTTCTGACAGCTGGCCAGATGCTTCTTGTGCCAGTCAGCAGGACTCTGGTCTCAAAAGAGCATCTCGTTATAAGGAAGTTCTGCAGCAAACTATACAGCCAATTTTATTTTCTAAAAATACCATCACAAACACTGAAGAAGTATTTAGTGACTTCACTAATGTGAAGGTGAGCCCTTTTTCACAACAAATTCCATTTATAATGGTTGTGGGTTAAAGGAGACTCGTATGAAGCATTTTTAGTTGATAAACTGTATATGTCATATCTTTATTACAGTCTGTGAAGCCCACAGACTCAAGAGCATCTGCTTAGAATGTAAGCCAACAGCACAGAATACATTTTTCCTAGTATTTGTTTAGTTAGGTCACAACATTCATTTTAATTTGGAAGGTCTTTGGGGCATGTACCCATTAGCTGCCTTAAAAAGGTGGTTTTTCTTTTTTTTTTCTTTTTTTGCATTATAATTAACAAATAATAAGATTTCTCTTTTTTACTGATCAAAGCAGTTAGTACAGTACAGAACTTTCCATAGAAGACATCATTGGCTTAACGTAGTTTCTTTAGATAAATCTGGACTTGTTTTCTTACAGTTTATTTTCGTTTTGTTCGCTAAACATTGTAAAGGAAAAATGAAGAACAGGTCAGGAAAAAGGAATCCTCTTTTTTCAGTACTGTTTTCACTTCTGCTTGATGAAGTAGCTTATATCTTACTGAACACAGTAAAAAATGCTAAGGATAGGCTGCCTGGTTTTCTTAATTTATTTTCTTTCTTCAATTGGAATGATTGGGATTATGATATGAAAATATCCCTATTACAAGGAGCTTCTGCTTATATATCCTCCTACAATCTTATTGGCTAAGCATAGCATAATACAAACTGGTTAAGCATAGCATAATACAAACTGATTGGTTAAGCATAGCCTAATACGAACTTATGAGTTAAACATAATACAGTCTTATTGGTCAAACCTAGCATAGCACAATACAAACTTATTGGGCAAAGGTTGTTATTCTATTCATTATTAGTTGCTGACACCAGTTCAAAAATTTTTTTCTTCATTAACAGAGGCTCTCTAACTTCCCTGTTGTGTGGTTCCAGGCTCCAGGTTTCTTCATCCTGTTTTCTTGCCATGTCATCATAATCCCCATGTTTTCATCATCCTCAACGTCCCTCCTCATCCAAGGATTGAAGAAAAGGAAATAAAAGTCCATACTTGGCAAAGGCTGTTGATGTAGCCACAGTCAAGGCTGTTTGTTTTTCTTATTATTTTGGTGCATATGTAAGTATATATGCTTTGGATGCCTCTGCATATGCTGAAACATATTCACATATGTTTCTTTCTTGAAGAACTGGAAAGCAGGTACAAATGATGAAAACCTACTAAGCCCTCAAAGAAGCCTCCCACTGCCTGCTTGTATTCCATTGTTCTAACAATACCACATAGAATGGTTTGTTCTGCTGCCATTTTCTGTCATGAAAACAAGTTGATATTGTCTATATATAAATTCCAGGATCTGAACGCCACATGCTGGATATAGTTATTTCTTCTTTGCTGAGAATATTTCTACTGGGGAAAAAATGATGCCACAAAGAGTATTTATAGTGCAATTTGTTTATCGAGTTAGCATGATATATGTCAACAAAGGTATTTACAAATTTCAGCCTCCTTCCTATGAGAACTTCAGGTTTTCAGGTTTTTCTCTCTGCTAGACTTTTTCAGTTTGGAAGTACAAAAACATCCTTTAGAGTCATTATACTAAAGACACTCTCATGCTGTGTAGTTCACAGTAGTGGGGACAGGAAAAAAGTGGGGTAAAACTGAGAATTAAAATTCCTGGATTCTCATTTCACATTTAGAAATAAGTGCAAGTGCCACCTGGATGAAAACAGACTTTTGTCATCACCTTATTCTTAAGTTTTTTCAGCTTGTTTTTACCATATTCAAAATGCAGTTAACATATGTTCTCATTTTTTTCCCCGTTTGACACAGGGCTTAAACTGAAAGCATATGTTAATTGAAAATTTCTGAGGTTTGTATTGGTGTTGTGAGTGCTGTCTGGTATTAAATTTCATGCCACTACGCAGTATATTCCCCACACTCATTCTTTTTTCCAATTAATGGAATGTCATGATTTGTGAAGTTTAAATATATCTTGCATTTACACCATTTCAGAAATACAAGAAAAGGCGTAAATAACCTATTCACACAATTTAATCTTCTAACTGAAATACTGGAGATTTTACATCTGTGTACCAATGGCCGCACATCATTTAACATAATAACAGAAGAAAAATGTATCTCTCTTACTTGCAATGCTGTTGCATATGTCAGAACTTAGCAGCAGTTGATATGACCCTTAGTTTAAAGGTAGTGAAGTTAGCTCCTAGGGATAAATTCCTGTTATGCAGCAATTAGCATATAGCTCTTTTCTTTGCCATTGCCAGTACAATCTAGTGTGACCAGGGGACAGCAATTCAGAAGATCTAAACATCAGCCCAATCTTTCAACTTATTGTGCTGGGAAACAGTAATTCACCTCTTTGCATTCCCTCTCCTTTACGGCAAAGTGATTCTGAACTTTTATCAAAAAAAGCTCCATATGTGTGGTGTGTCCTCATTATTAAGTTACCAGAAGCTATTTCTGTTTAAACATTTTTCCTGCAATACACAGTCTTGTCTGTTTCTTCCATGACTCAACTCTGCACCACCCTTTCTGTCTAGTAGGAAGGTGCCATGCCCATCCCATGATTAATCTATTCACAATTTTTAGGTCAGTGCTAGCAGCATCAGATCTGCTGACTCAAAAGGCTGGAAGCCTGCTGCTATGGAAGCCCAGCTGAGGAAAAATGACTGGTGGTTTGATGTTACTTGGAGCAGGAGAGAGCTCTATGTGAAAGACTAATAGGCAAACCAACACAGAGAAGGAGCACACCTGTGACTTGATCCTGGACTTCAGGAGTCTAGGAAGTATGAACAGATTGCTCAGAATCTATGGCTAGTAGTCAAGAAAGCAAGCTCTTCCCCTTCCCATTTCCCTTATACCCTTCCCACTCCCTTTTCCATTTCCCTGTCCATTTCCCATCCCCCAGGACTTTCCCGTGTAGCATAAACTGAGGCGTAAATTACCAGTATGCTGTGTCTTGTGATGAGACTATGAATAATGTAGATTTTAACTTACTCGTCTTGGTGTTCTAAAAGTGAGGTTTTCACTTAGAAAATTTACTTATTTCAACTCAGCTACCAGTTAAGTGACTGGTGAAAGTATAGAAATGTTGAAACATGCACATTTGCAGACAGTCAGTTTTCTTTGATTTTTTTTTTTCAAAGGCGAATACAAATTCTACTAAGTGATCAGTGGCTTGCATGATCTTTATTTGTGTACTCTTATTTTAAACTCATAAGAGACTTTATAATGTCAGAACAATGAAAATATTTGGTTATTGGTAAATATAACATTTAAAAGCAGCCGTCTGTTAAACTGACAAGTAAAATATTTCTGAAAAGCATGACTTCATATAGAAAAGTTTTTTGTCTATATGTCTTAAATTATTTTTATATTCACTCCTTATTCTATTTCATGAGCTTTATGATATGTATACGTCCATTAATTAACCCCAATATTGGTTTTCAATCTGCCTGGATGTCATGGGTTCAGCAGTAGCAGTCATTTTTTCTCCTTCTTGGTAGCTGGTGCAGCACTGTGGTTTTGACTTTCGGC
>JAOEHX010025726.1:17749-28579 GCA_025448015.1 Bolborhynchus lineola | reverse complement strand
CCAAGGCTCCTTTGGTATATTCTCTGTACTTTTCAGACAACCAATTTCTTAGCAATATGATATACCTCTGTATACACACATAAACCCATGTCAGAAAACAAATTCCTGCTCCTCTGACTTCAGGGGAGATAGTTTTTCACTCATACTTTTTTATTTCCAAGAACAATGAATAAATACACAGAAGCCTAATAACAATTTCACACATTCTCATCTTCAATGCTTTCCTGAATGTTTTTTGATTCTCTGCAAACTTCCGTTCTGTGTTTACTCTCTCCCTCTAAAGATATTGCTTATAAATGAGATGTTGATGGACTATTTATTCAGAACCAGCTTCTGTATTTAAACAAAATTATTACTTTGCATGTTTTGATTGTAAAAATTCTGACAAGCATGAAAAAAAGAAGACATGCACTGCAGGACAAGGTTTTAGCAAATTCAAACACTAGGTAAACACCTGCAAATTAATGGAAACTATTTATATCAGCCATGTTACTTGTGTAATAGCTCAGCAGAAAGCCAGGTATTCTTATGCTTTATGCTCCCTGCTGTCAGCTTAAGTGCAATAGCAAAATCATTTGGGGATTTTTTTTTTTTTTCAATTCAGATGATGCAAGGGGCTTTGGAGGGAGAGTACCAAAAAAGCACTTTTTTCTCTTTGTCTAAAGAGACGGGTATGTGTCTTCTATATCAGACACTGTCAAGATTAAAACATGTTTAGAATTTAAATTACTTCTATATTTAATATTGATAAATCTAATTCACAGCATTCCTGCTCCTTCTTTAACCTAGAGACAGCATTAATATTCATGAGATTGCTCTTGGTGATGTGCAAGCAATTCTGTAAGTCAAGTTCACTCAACCTGTATTTGCACGGAATATTTACCTTTTCTATAATATCTTTAATTTTGTCAGCACTGAGAGCAGAAACATGACTTTTTTTTAAGGTTGGTACAAAAATCATCAAAACCGTTTTGATGTTCAGCTTAGTGCTGTCCTTGCCTTCCTCCCTCCTCCAATAAAATATCAAAAGGTCTCCAACAAAACCCAACAATAAATAGTGTTGTTCTGTTCTGGCAAGCAAATTCTTGGCATTTTGTAACTTTTGAAACTGTAGCACTATCTGCTTTATTTCTATGGTGATAATGCTAAACAGAGAGGGTACCAGCCACATTCCTTTGTGACTCAATGTGAGTACTCCTGGCCAAAATTAAGGGGTGTTATTAGTCAATTTTTTTTTAGCTCAAACTGAAACATGTTAAAAGATGATTTTGCTAAAAATGGTCTAGGTCTTTTCTATTTTTCAGGTGCTAAGTAAATGGTTTGCTATGTTCTATCTCTGCTAGCTATCACTGGGGGTAGCTTGGCAAATGGTGATTCAGCCTTTGGTCAGAAGCTCATGGTTCTGAGCCTGCTTCAGGTGTCATAAATACAGTTTGTTGGGGTATTTTATTTCTCTCACTTCCCTGCAGGCAGTGCAGACTGGGATGGATTTATATATTTTTATTTTGGCACTGTTTTTGCTGGAAGGCTTACAAAAAAAAAAGCAGACATTGCATTTTGAGAGAGCTGAAGTTGCACACCATGTACATCTTAATTTAGCTATTGAGTTGATTTATGCTCAGAAACATCTGAAACAGCCTTTCTTCAATACCCTTCAGATCCTGAGATATTTTTTCCTTTCCTTTCCTTGCCTAGCTCCAAATAAGAACAGTTTCGATAAGTATCAGCCCTGGATTTTTGCTATTAAATTTTGATTATCTTGTATCAACAGTTCTACTGAGACTGTCTGGAGAATATTTTGAGGCCCTTTACTGTAGCTAGTGGTATCAATTCTGTACAATATAATTATTTCTGTAAATGTCAGTATATCCATTGTAAAAAAAAAAAATCTGATTTATTTACTACAAGGATTATTTTAATAGAACACACTCATTAGAATATTCCTATGACAGCTCCTAGAAGGCGTCTGTAGCCTCTAGCTGAGTAGAGCATACAGAGATGCCTATAAGTTAACTAACAGATATACCAGTCAAACAAAGCAGCATCATTCAGAGTCCTTACTGGGTTTCAGAAAGCAATATGGTTGCATTACTATAGTGCTGTGTTAACAGCAATTGGTCACAGGGTAGAACTGGGTGGGCAAAGCTGCGCATAGTGCTGTGGGGTGCTGAGGCTGTCATACAAACAGGCATTAACTCAGCACCACCATCACTGTTTCAGCAGCAGTGTCTTGCCACAGTGAAGGTGATGAGACACTGAAAGAGGTTGCCCAGAGAAGCTGTGGAAGCTTCATCCCTGGCAGTGATCAAGGACAAGTTGATTGGGACTTTAAGCAACCTGGTCTAGTGGAAGATGTCCCTGACCATTGCAGGGGGGTTGTAACTAAGTGATCTTTAAAGCCTCTTCCAACCCAAACCACTCTATGTTTCAATGATCTTCACGCTCCTTTGCCTACGAGGGACTTAGCAGTGTAGATTTGCTCTTGGGCACTTGCTGACTTATGAAATGGGCTGGAAAAGTCAGGAGCCAACCTTGTTCTTGGACTTTGCTGCTCATTTTGCCACTTGGATGGGTGAGACATATCTGCTCTGCCTTATAGCAGCTTTGGATTGCTGGCACATTCAGCAGTATAAACTGAGTCCAGTGAAAGGTGCACTTAAAAATGAGGAAATTCAGGTATGGCTCCACCTTAGAACAGCTTTCTTAATCCAGTGTATTCAGCTGTCCAAATATGATTTAGCTACAAGATGAGTCATAGACCTTAGTCTGCATTTTCCAGTTAAATTTTTGTCTTGCTTTTTGCAAAGACACACCCATTAAGACTTTATTTTGTCCCTTGCTACCCACCAGTGGTACCAAAGGAGGTAGTGCATTAGTACAAGAGCCTCTCCTTTTCTAGCATGCTTCATGGGAAAGTCAACAGAGAACATCTAAATATTCCCCAAACATTGCTAAGGCAAGTTAAATTAAATAGGGATATGTACATCTCCGAGACTGCTTCAGATTGCCTTCTGATGAATGTAAGCATCTGTTTTAATTTTCATTAAAACTTTAGAAGGTGAAAATAAATACCTTTATAGTGAAGAAGAAATTCAAACAAATTCTGATTCTTCACAACAAGATTATTATCTCAGACATATCTGTGTGTAATGTTCTTAGGAGTGTAAAAGAGCGTGAGAAGCACAATACTTTTATTTCTTATTCCTGGTAACATGGCAAGTACCACAATGATGCTTCATATGCAAATACACCTTCTATTATTTCTTTTTTTGCACAGTGACAGCACACAGGCAGCACATCCTGATATGTATATTAGACGTGTAGAGAAAAGTCTGTTTTCTGAAGAGAAATGCAATAACTTTCCTCTGTCTTGCAGGAAAGTAATATTGAACATCTGCAAATAGTTCTTTGAACCACAGCAGGAGGAGTGAAGAGACCATCATTAAAAAGATAACATTTGTTCGACCCCCAGACATGGGTAGAAGTATGTAACAAACTGGACATTATCAACTAATAAGAGAGCTCGGATTCATGAGCTCGTAACTTATTTTTGGATGAGTGCCCTCAGATGTTATAAAATCCTCCACTATGGCTTTATTACTGTCCTGTGCATCTTTCTGAACAAGCAGTATTAGCCTGTCATTTGTTCCATATGTGCTCAAGTATAATACTGCTAATGTCTTGTATGGGCAAATTAGGAGGTACTTTTATAAACTGTAGGAAATTAAAATTAAATGCTAATCTAATAAATGTGTGTGTTTCTCTTGAAGTTTCTCTTCAAAACTATTTTTTTTATATGCCTGCTTAACTTATCAGGGTGCTGAGGCTGACATTTATGGTAACTGATTCAAATGCTCTTTTGTATGACATAACTAGATTCTAGTGCCAACTTCCCTTACGCTGACAACATCGTGCCAGCTCTTCTAAACAAAGTGTTTCATAATAAATATAAAGATATCACATATAAATAAATTAAGGGACTTGGCTCCTGAATGCATCAGAACAACATCTGTTACGTGATGTGGCATACTTTCTAATGTGTTATGTTGAAACAGACAAAAAAGATTAAAAGTTATCAGGAAGCCCCTTTGAGGAGAGGCAAGACTTAAAATGGGCATTGATAAGCTCAGAGGGAAGTATGTGGCTCTGGAGGTGGACAGCCCAGAAGAACTGAGTTCTGTGTGATTCCAGGACACAGTACAATGTGGAACGGCTGCATTAATCATCTTGGTCATCCACAGTCTGCTTCAGCCTCAGTCTCGTCAATAGAGGAGTAAGATAAAGTCAGTTGGTGCATAAGTGCTCATCAGAAAGGTATGTTTCTATGCAGGTTTTTTCTTTATTACATAATGCAGATGTACCATGTGCCTAAGTGGTCTTAGAGGCTATTGCAGCCTTGAGACTAGAAGACTCACCGCTTATTAGCAAAACCAATTACAGGCAATAGCCATTTCCTCCATTGAATAACTGTCACCATACATGTCTTTGAAAAAAACAGTTTGCAAATTGTCTTTTTTAATCTTCCTTTTCCTAAGTCTTTAATTTCTAGAAGTGGCATGTGTTTATTGCTTTTCTGCTGCAGATTCTGGGTAATCCTAACACATGGAATCATATGAAAATTAGATTTTTTTTCTTAATTCCAAGATAATTATTGTAAAGGAATTGTAAAGTTTTCTTCACACAAATTACTCTAGTTTTGTCTTCTAGAAAATTGGTAGAAGCACACTTTTCTGAGTATGTTTGTACCTTGTTATTGTCAGCATCCAAGAAACCCTAGTTTGCCCTTAATGTTTAATAAAGCATTTTTCCTCCAATTTCTTTTTTCTTTTTTGTTTCACACTAGCAGCTGAATTGAACCAGATTACGTTGGAACAGATGAAAGTTTTTATCAGTTAACTAGATGATGGCAGTACACTTGAAGTTTATAGACAACATCAAAATGGAAGCTGTCTGCAGCTCAGGAGACAGAATTAATGTTCAGAGTAACCTTGACAAATGGAAAAATAAGAACAATAATATAACCTATTTAATAAATATAAAATTACATATTCAGGCAGCAACAACTATCCACACTGAGAGACTAAGAAATAGCTGGCTGGGGAACAATTGTGCACAGAAGGCTGAAGGTGTCATAGAGGAGCAAAGGCTGGTAAGGGGATCTGGCAATCTGGTAAACTGGTAATCAACTGAGTGATGGCTTTCTTTTGCAACATGTACAGTGTGTAAATAAATGTGTAGTCTGAAAAATATTTTCTTTCATTTTGTTGAGCATATATAAACAGACCTTTCTGCAATTCTAGGCTTTAATTTTTAGTTTTAAGTAACTTAATCCAAATTCCTCCCATCACACCTGCCAGAAACCTGGGCCCACTGTCCCCTCTGCAAGTGGCCTCAGTAATTGCACTGTAATCCCTGAATAGTCACTGGGCTTCATGCAGCCTCTTAACCTTCAGTTATAGCACTCCCCTTATCCCAAACCATGATGATGACCTTGAGAAATTCAGATGAGCTTTCTTTCTCTTACACTTTGTATATCAAAAACCTGATTTGGCTAACTTTGCTAAGGAATAGCAAAATGTCAAGGGTTGAAGTCATGGCTGCTTTCCAGTGATGTAACTTGGGCCAGGATTTCACCCAGGCATATAAAGTGATTAATCACATGCCAAACAGCAGCAGGAGGTTGTTGTGAAATCCAGACCATTTGACCTGTGATCTGTCTGATTGCATGGCCGTGCTCCCACCTTTTGACACCCTGTATTGGAAGAACCTTCAAACTGAAGCAGTAACACAGAACAGGAAGACTTTACAATAGCCGCATAAAGAGAGCATCAACAAACATAGCTGTCTGTCTTAGTAAAAATGGAGTTAAAACCCACTTTGTCAGTGCATAAGGTAAACTTTGGAGCATCCTGGATTAGATAACTATGTCCTAGAGGCTGAAAGGAAATGGATCACACATGCGAATACAGTTTGTGAAGAGTACAGTGGAACACCTGGATTTCAGAGAGAAATCTGAAAATAGTGGGAGGTTCCCAGTGTCCAGGTATTAAATCATTCCAGGTACAGAGTGAGCATGACAAAAGCCACAGAGATGTATTAGAAAGAGCAGGAAGGAGCATCTGGGCAGGACAAGTCAATGCGACTTGGGCACAGAGTAGTCAGCAGAAACTGGCTCTGAAATGCAATCAGGAGCACAGTGGCACAGCAACTTGAAAGCAAGGTTGGGAAGTTGAAATGAGGACAGATGCCTGTAGCTGGGCCTGCTTGATGTCTTGGTGCTTTATTCTGAGCTGAAGTCATGACAAACAAGATCACTTTCGTGGCTTTCAGGACTGTGATATACACCCTTACTTTGTTGCTTCATTATGCAGCTGTGTAAAGATAATTGAGAGAACTATGTTAGATTTTTCATCAACAAGCAATAAAATGTGATAAATATGTTACATGGAATGGCAAATGTTAGAATTAATAAGCTGAAATGTTGATGAATTACTGTTTATACACTTGACATGTAATAATTGCTTCATTTATCATCTGAATCTGGAAAACTTAAATAGCAGGCATTTATAATTAATTTCTCCCTTTGCAAACTGCAATTCATTCTACACTCAAATCAGACAGTGCTAATTTCTTTTCTATCAGCCACAGGCCATAAGTTAATGCATTAAAAAAATCAGACGTTTTAAAATAACAGTCTAATTAAATTATATCCTCTACTGTTGGAGAAAAACACATGATTCTTCAGGAGATAATCAGACGCCACAGTAAACACCATTTAGTTCTCCTCACAAATCTGTGTCTACCCACCGGCAATCTTAGACTGTCAAGATGAAAAAGTTACTTTACTGAACAGATGAAGTATATCGACTTCAGCCTCATTAGCAACTTAAAATGAGAATGACAATGGGAGTTCATTAGATAATAACATTTTTCCATATACTGAGTTTCCTTAATCATCCAGAAGAATATGCTTTACACAGAGTCTGACAAAGCCTGCATTTCAGAGTCATGCTTTCCTGTCAATTGTCTGGATAACGCCTTTTCCTTAATATTTTCCTGTTCGAGCAGTAAAGGCTTGCTAGTGCCTGACTGAAATCAGAAAGGCAGATGGTGCCCACCTCAGCTCAGAATGCTGTAAATGTCTTGCTGAAGGCTGGATGCATCTGGGTCACTGGGAATATCTGTGGACCTCCAGGAGGACCAAGTCAGTCAGAGCTGCTATGTACAAAATATTCTTCAACATCAGTTGCTAGTCTCATTAAAGATGTGGGCTTTTACTCATCCAGCTTTGCTAGTCAAAGAATGCCCTAATAGGGATAAGAGATCCACTTAATGTCATGACAGGCTGTTACTAGACCAGCTACTTTTCTACAGAAAATGAATTCATGTCTTCCACAAATAGCTACCCATTTGACAATGTGTAGTAACTTGGGCTCTGATGGCGATGCCTAGGGACATCACCCATGTAGCTACTCCAAGGGCTATTTTATTATAGAGTTGTTACAGCTGAAAAATATTTGTTTGGTTTGGTTTTGTTTTTTTTTTTGTTTGTTTGTTTGTTTGTTTTTGTTTTGATTTTTTTGTTTTGCTTTTGTTTTTCTGCTGGAAACATTCTCATGTCATATGCATCATTAAGTTCTGGCAAAAGATTGAGTACCTTATGTTTAAAAATTCACCACTGTATAATCTATTTACTTTCAATAATGTTTTTCTAACTGTATACTAGCAAGAAGCTTGAAATACTAAGGGTAAGGATATTTCACAAGATGAAAATAATGAATTTTGTGTATGGCTGCTACCAATTAGTTCTCAGTTCTACATTAAGAATGGATTTTCAAGTATGTTTAATTTCAAGATCTTCAGGGCAAAAGGCATGTGACTTCTCTTACTGCTCCCTACCCCAATTAGTAACTTAATTCCACATAGAGAGAGCTAAGCAGTACTGACAGACCACAGCTTCTGCATTCTTGCAGTTCTCTTTTACTAAGATACCATTGAGGTCAGGGGCTTTAGAAGGGGACAGAAACCCATCTCTTTCAAGATGTGTTCCAGCACCCATCTCACAGAGACTTAGAAAGGTAATTTGTTTATGCAGATTTTTCCATAGTACTCCCTTCAGTATTTAAAATTTCAAGAGAGTTCTCCAATACTTGCTGTCTCTAAGAAAAGGCAGACCTCTCTCTAGCAAGCTGCACTTGCTATGTAATCTGTAAAGTTCTGTCTCTTGCTCTCACAACTGTTTAGGCACTTTGCACTGCAAGGTCGTGGGAAACAATCTACAGAAACCTGTCAGAGAGCTTTAGTGCTTTCTCTTCCCAGCAGAATGCCTTTGCCAATGGGCAGCTGGATCAGACTTCATTAGTGCTCTCTTGCCCTGCTTGGTGGGGCAACGGAGAGAGGAGGGAAATTCTCCCTCTTGACAGCACTGAGGATGCACACCTGGGACATAAGAGCATTTGAGCTCATTGCAGATCAGCCCAAATCAAATTAAGGCAGTGTTTAAAGAAGAGTGGCAATATCTTCTCTTACAAGACTGGAGGAAAAAAAGTAAGCCAATTGTGCTGAAAGGGATATGCTCAGCATCTAAATCCCAGAGATCATTTTAGCCATGAAATCGAATTTCACATAAGTGCCTGCCTGTATCTCTGACTTAGCGGTAGGGTTAAATGAGAAAGCATGCACTAGCATTTCTTTGAAGCTGCTAGAGATGCTCTCTTCTTCTTCTGCCTCCCTCCCTTGGCAGACTATTGTCTGCAGCTGCAAATTTGGTCCCCTGGAACTGAGCACCTAAAAGGTATGTGGTTCTCAGCACTGGCAGATCCTTGTCCCTTTGCTGGTGTCAGGAATCACCTAGGATTATGTTAAGGAGTCAACATAGCCTAGACTCACCAAATTTGAAGACACTATATCATAGAAGGGAAAGTCAGTCCAAATCCCCTTCTCACAAGAACACTGGCTTCATATGAACAAACATCTAGATCATGCAGTTGACTGGACATTATTATTGCAGCTGGAATACAGGGATTTTTGCCCAATGCCTTTTTATAAAGCTTCAGAGAAAAAAACAACAACAAAAATTTGTAACAGCTGAACCAATGAACAGGCAATTTCATCAGTGTTATATGGAAAATGAAACTATCAACTATTTAAATACACTTCATAATTCAGATACATTAACAATAATTTTTTTTAACAAATTGTAACTGCATTATAACTACACTGCAATTACACTAATTGTAGTGAGGTTAATGTGCCTGTAATACAACTACAACGTGCATTTGTTTTCTTCCCTTAAATCCAATTAATCAGGTGAGCTAATTACAAAGAATTGTTTGAGCTACAAGATAACCATTCTTTGCTGGCACAGGTCTAGCCATGTTCATCATCTTAGGTAATTATAACTTGTTGGGTTCACCACATAAGGTCTTTGGCCTTCTCCAATAGGCAGCATGAAAAATGCTGCAGACAGTAATTTGAGAAACAAGGTAAAATTTTAAAACATTGGACTTCATACTGAAGGAGAAGATGTTATCCCAACCTCCCTCTCCTCTCCCCTCCCCCCCCCCCCCCCATGTACTCCTTACTCCAGGTGCTCTAGCTGTTTTAACTTATATTCCCACGAATCACTGTTCTATTCTAACTCAGTTTTCTTTCTGCAGGGTTTATTCCTACTTCTTGTTCCCTCTCCTCCTCAGATTGCCTTTTCTTTCCTATTCTTTTAAATTCATGATAACACTGGTTTTGGTTGGTTGCTTGTTCTTATTTTTTCTGTTTTGTTTTTTTGTGTTTTGTTGGCATTTTTTTTTTACTTAATAAAATGAAGCAATAAATATCAGTCTAAAGAAAGAACTAATTTGTCAGCTCCTAGCAGTTTCCAGGTAACAGTCCTGTAACAGATATATTTTTCAGCATGCTGGCCATATGAGCCACTTCTCAATATGAAAACTATTTCATACTGTAATGTTATCAGTGTCCAAAACTACTTTAAAAATCTTTTCTCATTATTACTCAGTACTCAGTTGAAGCCAAGTATCAGGTCCAATAAAACTTGCAGAAAATAAAAGCACACAGTTCAGTTTTTAGTCTTTCTCAGGTTTAATGGTGAAATTATAAATATTTTTAACCAGAAAAAAAAAAATGCAGTCTGTTGCAGAAGAAGTAGACTGTAAACTGCTAAAAATATCTTCGAAGTAAATTCTCACCATTTTATTTAATTTAAATTCAGTAGACAAAATCGTACTAATAGGCAACTTTGAAAGACATTTGAATGACCCATTATTTATGCAGTTTTGTAAATAACCACCTATGCTGCTATGGACAATTAAACATTATGACATTTGGTAACAATTCTCTCCTTTCATTTATGTTATTCAGCTATCATTTCTAGATACCTATATTCATAAGTAATCACTCGGAAATGCAAAGTTAAATGTAGCCATGCTGGATTAGAAAAATAGTTGTGTTTTTGTTTTTTTTTTTTTTTTTCATGAGTAAGCACTTTTTAAAATCCAGGCCTATCACAAATGAAAGGAAACCAGGGGAAATGAAGTCATACTTAAATGCCTAACATAATTTCAGCTTTTAATGACTTTGTCACTTTTCTACATGGTCTGTGTCCAATAACATACATAGAATCATAGAATCATAGAATAGGTAGGGTTGGAAAGGACATTAAGATCATCTAGTTCCAAAACCCCTGATATGGGCAGGAACACCTCCCACTAAACCATGCCACCCAAGGCTATGTCCAACCCGGCCTTGAATACCGCCAGCGATGGAGCATTCACAACTTCCCTGAGCAACCCATTCCAGTGCCTCACCACCCTTACA
>JAOEHX010025726.1:0-11713 GCA_025448015.1 Bolborhynchus lineola | reverse complement strand
GTAAGTGGATAAGAGAAGATAAATGCATTTGCCACTCTAAATGCACCCTATTTGCAACAGTGTAATTATATTGCTAGGGGAGATGGGGCTATTTGCTGATGACTTGCATTATAAAAACATTATAAAAATACGTGAGGACAGATAATCAGTGGAGTCACATTTAAGGTCAACCCTGACAATCACCTGTGTTTGTCGCTCTGTCAGGGCTTGACTATACCATGGAGCTTGCTCCACGAGCAAACCTTTCAAGAAACCTGCTCCTTTCCTTCTTGAAAATTTATGGTTTCAAGCAAAGGCAGCAGAAATTGAATTAGTGAAGAGATGAAAGAGAGCAGAAATTTTGATTAATTACATGAACCCTGTGGACTATTGAAGATTTTGTTTGAAGGACCTGCTGGATACAGAGAAACTCTGAATAGGGTTACAGCCTTGAGCACCAACCTTCAGAAAGATTCTGCCTGTCCTGCACTGAAGAGAAACCTAGGGGTGAGCAGGAGAGACATTAGGGAATCTATGAAATGGAGGTGAGCTTTAATTTTGATCTGAGTTCAATCTCCATAAGCAAATCCACAGAGCATGATTCAGCCACAGTGTGGTGGAAGTGGCATACTGTGAAAGAGCCAGAAGATCTTGCCAGCTCACAGGAGACTGCTTCTGGACAGAAACTGTTCACATAATAAATTTACCTGGTGGATTTTTGCATTATAGCTGCTGCAGTCCAATAAAATATTTAGCCACTTAAGTAAGCTGTAACTTAAATGTTTAACTAAAACACTTTTAGCTGTTTCTGTTGACTTGTTCTTAAATGCTTTGCAAAATTACTGTTCTCTGGAACTCTGCCGCCAGCATTGCATAGGACTGCCTTTTGCAAAAATACATTTTAATGGGAAATTCCAAACTGTGCTGGCAACAGTGCTGGCAAATCCTGTGGGGTATATACGAGAGCTTATGAATGGCACAGATATGGTTATATGTAAGCTGCAAAAACTTAAAAGAATTATCCTATTTATTTCACTCTAGTAATGAATAATTGGAAGGAGTCAGCCCAAGAGAACTGAACTTTACAATATAATTCAAACAAGTAGATACTATTTTGGCAATAGTGTTTGGAAAAGTGTACTGCAATTTGGCTGCATTTATTCATATTACGTGGCATGGAATGGTAAAACATATCCAAACACTTCTTTATGGAAGTGCCTTTCTCAGTACTAAGTGCTAACATTTGTTTAGCTGTATGGTAACTACTAAAACAGCATAGTACTATATTTATTTCATTAGCAGGTAGCAGAAATATTACCCACTATTGCAAATAGAGATATTTATTCTCCAATATGTATAAATGAAATTCATATATTCATCATAGTTGCAGGAATTGCATTTTAATGCTGTACTCCAGTACCAGTCACAGAAAGGCTAGTAGAGAATAATTATGTTCTTGAATACTAAAGTGAGATTCCCCTTAACCAGTTTCAGCCTTTTTCGTCTGCTTATTTCTTACTTAGGTTTTCTTTATTGATTCGAATGGAAGATAAACACCTTCAGAGGTTAAGCCATTAGAGAGAACCAAGTGCAGAAAAATCAATTCAACACTAGATGCTTGATAATAAAGAACTTTTACCGAACATTTAAGTCTTGTGGTTTGGACCTTGTTTGCCTTGATGGTCCTGATAATTACTTGTCAACTCAGCTTTCCTGTGCATTGTACTTCTTCCCTTCCCTATTAATCAGAACTGATCTACCTCACAAATTTTGCTAAAAGGAAATTAGGAGACAAAGTCTGATCTTTCTTGTGGATATTGCCAGGCTTTTCATCTTTTATAACTGTCATGACATACGCCAATTCAGAGCTGGTTCTATTATGACTTAACAAATCATGTCCAATTTATTTAGCCTTTACATTACTCTCTTTTGTAAAGAAAAAAAATAAAAATAAACATATATATGTCTCAGTAATTAGTACTTGTCTGGCAGCTTTGAGGTAGGTTAAAATGAAGCTGCCACTTTAATTATGACTTCCTTTTGACAATGTAATAGGAACTAATTATTATGGACTAGAGAGGCTAAGATGCATATGAAAAAATGTGAGGAGTCATTAATAATCCTTTCCAGGTCCCATTTATTCTAGGAACCTCTGCCAATATCATACATCTGCTGCAATGTGCTGGCTCACCTCCTGCATCTACCAATAGCAAGAATGATATCAAGTCTTCACTTATTTCCTTTCCTGACCTAAATTAGGAGCAAAGCTCAGGACACAGACCATGCCAACAGTTTTCCAGAGGCACAGGTCATGTGCAGCTTCACTTGTGAAAATAGGGCTGGAGACCTTCAATGGGAATTTTGCAAGTGTTAGAGTACATTCACAAGGTCTTCGTGATGTGGTGTACATCTTATCCTAGGAAAGACCAGGCAGAAAAAAAGAAGTTCACACATTGTCTTGAACACAGTGCATAGAGATTTTTGTTTTATGACATATGTAAGATTTATTATAGGTCTCCCTGTGACACTGAAGTGGACAATTTCCATCTGCCAACTCCAACAGTTTCGGAAAAGGGAATAGCTGTAGAAAAGAATCCCCAAAGGCCTGAAAGGTCAGTAAACTTTTACACTCATTTAGGAGAACTGCAGATCATTTCTCTGTCATTTGGGATGTGCCACAGAAAAAACATAGCCTCTGTGTGTGTGCAGTTAAATGGCTTCAAACTGTATTTCTTGACATATTGTTGACTGATAAGAAGATACACCTAAGAATAAAATGCACATATGGGACATTTATTTGTCATGCCATCCCTGACAAGTGAAATTTCCCATTAGACTATAAATACAGAACAGCTGTGGAAACCTAGACAACTTATTACAAGCAAGCATAGGCTGAGCTAGAAAATGAAAAGCAGTTATTTTGAAAATAGAGTCTTAAGTCTTTAAATAACCTCATAGAAAATTTAATGAAGTTTTTTATATTAATGTTTTCTTAAAAGAAGAAAAATTTTATCTGATTTTTTTTTTTTTTTTGTGATATTGGTGTCTTCAAAGTTCATCTTTTTTATTTTTTAATTTAATTAAATGACAGAAAATGTAATCACTGGTAATATTATCATCTTTCACTGGTAATATTATCATCTTATATAAACATAAATTCAGATGTGAGATCGGATTATTACAAAACATTTGAAGTATGCTTGTAAGAAGCATATAAGTTATAACATGATTTTCATGGTTTTGGCCATGTAAAAATACATAGTTTTAAAAAAGTTTGGATAAAATCTGCTATCTGTAAACCTGTATTAACCAAGAGACTTTTCTAAAGTTTACTAGATTGTATGACTGTTTGTCCTATGCAAAAACAATGGAAGGCATATGTCAAATATTTTATAATCAAGTTACATTGCAGCACACTCTATTAAAACAAGTTTCTTAGAAGTAGGATTTTAGAAGCTTTTATTTCCAAAATATAGGTTCCATATAAAAAATCAGATGGAAGATTCATGTAGTCAAGTCAACAGAGAAGGATATATTTCAGGTGCTGAAATCAACATAATTCCTTGAGTGCATGCTACAGAATAATTTTACACAACTGGTGGAAAAGCCAAACACTGGAGCTGCAGGAATTCTGCAGGGCAGGAAACAGCGTGGGAAAACCTGCTGGTAATACAGATGGCATCTTTGTTTCAGCAAAAAGAGATCTTAAACAGCCCCTTAAATTCATCAGTAAATACATAAAATCTTTCAGATGAATTTTCAGTTTAGATAATTAAAAACAAAGATGAGAGATAATGGTTACTTTAGATCTAACCTTACAATTTCCAGTGCTAGTGTTCCAGGATATACAACAGCACCTGGATAGTTAAGACATAAAACATGCTGAAACATTTTATTAATAGTAACCTGCAGTGATAGGTTGCATTCTTAGCAATGTTAGAATTAACTTTAAAATATCACTATAAAAAGTATTTTAAAATGGGCTTCAAAGCTGTATTCTTTTATGAGATTCAAAAATGTCAAGTTAATAATATCTTATGTCCTTCACTGTAAAAATTAAAATTCATTAAATACATTTAAAATCAGTAATTATAGTAGCTTGGTCTGCCTTACACGAGTTAAAACAAGTCAGATATTATGTTAATTGCATTAAATACCTGAAATATAATTTTTGTTACAAGCAGAAATATTTCAGGAGCTTGATAGAAAAGCACTGAATGGTCTGCCATAAGAACATCCATGGAAATGTGCTAATTTTTCATATACTTTTTCACCTTTCCTTTCAATATCCAGACAGAATAGACTTTCCTCTTTGCTCTTCTCTCCCCCCACTCACTTGAAAAGCATGTCATCACAATTGAGGCAAATGCTGATCATCAAAAGAAAACAGGAGAAATAAAGAAAGACATTCAACTTTTCATCACAATAGCTATCTTTTATCTTGCATCTTTATTAAGTAGACGCCTACAAATTTTCTTCAGATCTGGTGCTTGAACACAGGAAGTAAAAAGGCCTTTGTCCTTTTCAGTAAATGAAAGCCTGGATCTAATACAGCCAACTAACATTGAAACATAGCACCATGCTATCTTTACCCAGTAATATGATTAATAGACAGACCCTGTCTTTTTGACTGCACTTTTTTTTGATGGCAGGTTTAGTCTGAATCTTTAAAATGACATATATAGCTGACTCAAACTATCCCACAGGGCTGTCTCTATTCTTTCCAGAATTTCACATTTATAAGTTTATGTAAGGTCATCTTTCCCTACAGGCTAAAAATTGCAGCAATGTTACTTTTCCTGCTTAACAAAGCCAGCTCCCAAAAGGGTAAGTGACTACAGGATCCAATTGCTTGCAAATTATTTATAAAACCCCAAGAGAGAGCAAAGAAAAGATGAGATTTAAAAATACTTTGCATTTATCCAGGAATATAAATTTTAAAATTATGTTGTCTGTTGAGAATGATGATGCATATCAGTGCTTTTAGAAAACATAGACTGGTCAAAGGACTCTGCTAACACTGAAGTCAGTGGGAAAAACTCATACATGAGGGACTCAGGGTCACAATTAAGTCAGTTGTAGTGACAGCAATCAAGTGTATGTTGATAGAGGACAGTGCTGTGCACCCAGAAAAGAAAAGTATTCTCCTCATTTCTGGGATCTGCTATTCATTACCCACAAGGGATTGTATGAAGTTCTGATGCAACTACATTCGCGTTCTGCTAACAGCTGCAGAGACTAATTTTCTCTGACATTTGTTTTTACATCACCCTCGCCCCCCTGCCTCCCCACTTAGTAGCAGTATACAGTATTTGAAATTTTCTAGTGCAGTTAGATTGAATCTTTAGTGAAAATGCAATTCATCTTTATGTAAAAAAATACAAACAACCCCCCTACCCCAGACACCTGTTGTTTCTTTCAGTTGGATCTATGCTATCAGGAATACCTTCCTCCTTCTGATTTAAGATTAAGTTAAAAAACCCAGACACAGCCAAAGAACTTTTACAACAAAATGTCATTTTCATTTTCTTAATTGCAAAAGTCTAGGGTATTTTTTTGTTTTGTTTTACTTGGTACAACAACATGGTAGCTTTTCAGTTTTAGAGTATATAAGAGTGTAGTTCCTTATGGTGTAGGAAATCTTGACCTGTACATGATCCGTACTTTCAAATCCCAGTTCCTCCTTATCAATTTCTCTTGACTACTGCTGTTTCCTAAAGCAGAATCACATAAAATAATGCTCTTTTCAATCCTATAGTCTTATTTATAAGCTGTATTTCCTTCCACTAAAGCCAAAGAACTCCATGACCACCACCAAAATTCCCTACCAGATTTGCAGACAGTAAAAGCCCAGTAAGTATGAAGATAGACTGTGTTTTACCTGCATTTTATCTTGTTCTCAGAATGATGACTCCCTAACTTACACACAGAATCACAGAGTCAACTATGTTGGAAGAAAAACTATAAAGTTATTTTTAAATAGGAGAAAGTGTCATGAAAATCTTATAAACTGAATCTGCCTATAAACTCCATAGGATCAACGTACCTTCCCTGTTTTCAGTTATGCCCTTGCTTTACTTTTTTCTCACCATTCTGCTCAGCTGATTGTGTTTTCTAGGTGATCCTTCAGCTTTCAGTTCTTTTGAATCCTTAATACTGTATTAGCAGAGATGCAAATCCATACCATACAAGTTGTTTGCCATGGTTTGTGCGATGATCTCTGCCTCTGGTTATGTGGATTAAGGATATGATTAGAAGAGCTCCATATCATTCCATATTTACATTTTTTCCTGTGAAACCCAAAATGTGGAGGTGCTTTTAGCTTCTACAGTTAAGGTATAATCCAACATAATTGTGCTATAAAGCTGAATTAAACATGATCAGTTTTTCTTTAACTCCTGACAGTAACTGCCAGTATCATGCTGAACCTACAGTCCATCAATTCTATCAGAGCCACAAATTTTATCATTTAGGACATTTAAAATCTACTTGACCAAGGGTATCACACAGAAATGCACATATCCTATCATACAAGGTTTTGATCTGGAGAACCTTGGAAAGGAGGGAGGATAAGCCCCTAAGACTCTATACTTCACCCTCTTGTTGCGAAAAAAGTTCATGCTCAGCTCATACAGTGAAGCTCTGAGATGCCCAGGTAAACAACATTGTTCACACTTGTAAATTCATTAATGCTAATGGTAGTTGATAAATATGCCAAGTAGTATTAGTTTCATCTGTCTGCATATATTCATCATGATACCAGAGAGTGTATATGAATTATGCAGTCAGGAAAACAACAAATCTTAACACTTCAGTCTCAGTTTGCTATGCTGCTATGTACCATTTTTGCCTATAGGGAAGTGGTAAGTCAGGTTCTTTCCTCATGGTGCAGTTTTAAGAACTAAAGGCCTATATGAGTTGAGAGCAGAGGGATTTAAAGACAAGATGTCTTGGAGTTTAAATGTTCAGTCAGAAAAACTGCAGAAACATAAAATCTCATAACATAAAATTCCACAAAACTTCATTTCACTTTTGGAATTATGTTTCCGTTAAGGCTTCTTTTTCCTATTCACTCTTTCATTCACTCTTTCACTCATCATGCTAAATGAGCTACTTTTGAGGTACAATACAAATGTATCTTCTCTTAATCTGCCCTGTGACATAAAAAACAGAAGGAAAATAACTCTATATAACGCAATCCATTTTCAATATTTTCTCTTATTATCATTGTTCCCCCATCTTATTTGAATTTCATAAGAGGAAAGAAACACAACAGCTGCCTTCCCGTAATCTTGATGTCCTAGAAGTTTCAGATTGGCGGAAAACTGCAAACTGTTTAGTTTAACATTAACTTTAGGGTACACAATGAAGTTCTTTTGTCTTTTTGCAGGTAACATCTACAATAAACAAAAGACAGAATAGACAGCGAGGACTAAGTATAGTTTCTTAAAAAGGATCAAGGTGAGAAACTCCAGTGTGACAGTAGAGGATATATTGAACTAATTCCTATCCTGCAGCTTGTCTGGGATATCAGAGCCAACGGACACTGAAGTGAAAACCCAAGAAAACTGAAAAAAACCCCACAGCAATGAGTGGGGCTAGTGGATTGTGTAGTTAGTAGATGTCAGTTATATCTAGTCATTGAGCATTATTGCTCTCCAATCAGCTACAGGAAAGAACTGCTAAAAATTCAGTAAGGCATATAAAAGCTTTGCACAACATGGAGCTGTTCCCTCTTCAATTCAAATTCAAATATCCCCCATCAACTTGAGTGTGATGATCAACTTTAGACCATGCCTGCCCTACTACAAAACAATGCAGAGAAAACACCAACTAGATTTTAATGTCTACATCCTCCAGATATTTTAACAGCTTTGCTTAATTTTTTTTTTTTTCCGTACACTGAAGGTCACAAACCCACAAAATATGTGCTTGGATATGCCAAATACTACCTATGGAGTGAAACAGCTCAGAAAGCCAAAGATAGGTCAGACATGGACTCTTCTAAATTAAGTGCTAAAATTCTGCATGTGGTAGGCATTTAACAATGGAATTGGTAAATTTGCATCACTGGTTTGAGTAGCTCAAAGACTGTAGATTAGGTGACACCACTGCTTACAGCAGACTCTGAGGCAGACATTGCTGCAAGCCAATAACCTTCACAGAGAGATAAATTTTCTGCTGTCATTAATATCTACAGAACTTTGATTTCACTTTTCCTTTCCTATTAGCAGTAGTAAGATAGGGTTTAATGCTTTTGTACATTATTTATAGAATCATAGAATGGTTTGGGTTGGAGAAGACCTTAAAATCATCTAGTTTCAACACCCCTGCCATGGGCAGGGACGCCTCACACTAGACTATGACACCTAAGACTGTCTAACCTGGCCTTGAACAATGCCAGGGATGGAGCATTTACCACTTCTTTGGGCAACCTATTCCAGTGCCTCACCACCCTCACAGTAAAGAACTTCTTTATATATGATGACCTGAACTTTCCTTGTCTAAGTTTGAGCTCATTAACCATTGTCCTGTTTCTACAGTCTCTGATGAAGAATCCCTCTCCAGCATCCTTGTAGGCCCCCTTCAGATATTGGAAGGTTGCTGTGAGGTTTCCATGCAGCCTTCTCTTCTCCAGACTGAACAGTCCCATCTTTCTAGTCTGCTATCAGCATTTCATCCAGTGCAACCTTTTCACTTGTAACCAGTGCTTTAATTCCTGTTACCTTTACTGAGGCATTTATATGCTGTTCATGTAGATAACAATTAATGCTAGTTCTTAATTTTCACTACAGAATATTACTGCAATTCAAGGCAAAAACTGATTTAGTACCATTAGGTATTTTGGGATTGTACAAAAAATTGAAGTATAAAATAACTTAAAAATGGATCTAGAGTGCATGGGAATTAATGCAAGACTTTTCTCTCGTGTGAGAAGAAATGGTGCTGAGAATGTCATTGAAATTTATGTATTAGTACATTCCATTTTTCCTCTGGCTGAGGGGAATCCTTTCTTTTCACAAAACAGTTAAATTAGGGAAGGAGATAATAGATACGATGATATATCGACACTCAGTTCATATCTCCCTATTATTCTTGGCAATAACTGCTTCTAAAATTAGGGATACTTGCAAGGTGTCACATAAAGGAGTATGAGAACTTTTTTTTTCAGTTTCCATGGCTCTTTGATTCCACAGAAGGCTTCTTGATTACTAGAAGTTTAAGAAAGACTAAAATTCTCTGGAAACAACAGCATAGAAGCCAAACCTTTTCCACAGATGTCAAAAAGAGATTTTGTTCAACATCTTGAAATTCAAAGACCCTTGGAATGTCTATGTTTATCAACAAGCTGACATCATTCATTATTTTCAATATGCCTATAAATCTAAAACCTCTGAGAATAAGTGAACTCCTCAGTGTTGAAATTCATGTGGTAGGATCTATTCAATGGATAATATCTATGCTTGACTTCAAGCTCACTTCAGAATAAATTTTTTGCCATAGACATTTATGAACAAAGGGTGTGGATTACTTCATTCTGCAATTACCTTGAAAGTCTATTTTTTTCACAGCCAGCCAGCTTGGCTATCAATATTTCTCACTTAAGCAGATTCAGTGTCTCATAATTTTGTATTATCATTTGTGCTTCATTCTTGGGTGTTTCTAATCTAGTTTTTATAGAAGATAGAACCTTCTCAAAAAGTTATATGTCTTCACAAATTTTTCCAAATTTAGCTGGCAGGAAGTCTTTAGGAGGTGATGTTGGGGAGAGAAAAGTGGCTGCTGCATAACTGAATCTATCCTGAGACTCCTTTAGGTTGTTCATATAGCTGAAGATGGCAAGGGTATTCAAGTTCGAAGAATGCCCATGATATAGCCTCTATTATGGCATGTATGATATATTGTATATATGGTATACCCTGTAATAGATATATTTATCTACCTATATATTCCTGCAGAAATATCCTAAAGGTAATCAGATGTGACACATGTGACAACCAAAAAGCATCTCTAAAAGCAGAGAATGTAACAGTTTACATATATGTGTTTAAAATCCACTCTTGTTGTAAAATGGGCAATGGTGTTAAAAATACCATGTTCTGATGAGACATTAGGAGGGACTGCCATATACGTATGAATCAATGACAGAATGGTCATGACCTTTTAGAATAACCAAGTCTGGGGTGGTTGGATGAAGTACTGATAGACTGTTAAATGCTTCTTAAGGTTTTGTGTGTTGCAATTAAAATATGAAACTGCACTTTTTCTCTTTTCTGACATTTACTTCAAGCTTGTGTGATTCTAGCTTTCTAAGTCCTATCTATCTGTTATATACTGCAGGCCCAGCTACTCGGTACATATGGATTCAATTACATATTGGGACATCAGTCAGATTTTAACTGTGATGTGATGATCATCAGATGGGATTTACCCTTCTTGAATACAAAGGCCTGAAGAATACATTAAACCACAAAAATCCTGTTTAGAGTAGTGTTAAAGGCCTGATATATTCCCAGCAGTACTCAAGATGAAAGCTGAAGTTGTTGATGAGCAGAAAATATTGTGGAAGATGAACCCTTGCTTTCTAAAAACAGTATCTTAGAAGGAAATCTGACTGACTGCTAAGAACAGACTTCATAAACTTTATGAACTCCATACACAAGGAGTTTCATGCTTACTAGGCACTTACATGTAACTTGTTTGCCATGTTGTGAAATAATCCTATTACCATTATTTTTTAATTCTTAATTGTAACTATTTATGAATTGATTTTATCTTTTATTGAAAGATATTATTTCCTTTCATAATTTTGACGAAGAATAGACTCACTGGAGTCAAAATTTCTACAGAGGGAAACAGTTTTTATTATACCTATGATATAGCTAGAAAAAAAACCCCAAAAACCAGAAAGAAATAAAATTATTTAAACATGGAAACCTTGAATCAGATTTTTTTAATATGTTTGATTATTATTTGTCATTTTAGTCTTATAAACATACCTTGATTTTTTGTTGCTCTTAGCTAGAACTCAGTTTATTATTTTCTGACAAAAAATAATCTAACCTTGCAGCATTTATGCCATCCTTCTTCCTTTTTATTATTGTAAGTTCATTGATATCTATGTTATTTTACTCAGCTCGATTATCTTCCTGGTTTTGCTCCTTTTTCCTGCTTCAAAATCGAATCATAGAATAGTTAGGGTTGGAAAAGACCTTAAAATCATCTAGTTCCAACCCCCCTGCCATGGGCAGAAACACCTCCCACTAAACCATACCACCCAAGGCTCTGTCCAACCCGGCCTTGAACATTAATCAAGAAAAATTAATCAAACACCTAAGAAGTTGCTTCACTCTGGATTTATAAACACTGTATATCAAGAGGGGTCAGCTCGAAGGTAATAACTGGCGTAAGCAAGGACTTGCTCCAGACCGATGGAACATCACTGCATTTTGGAGTTGATTACTTTATTAAAAATTAGTCACCTAGTTTCATAATCTTTGAATCCTAGAATCCAAGACTTTTCTCCAAGGGCTGCTGGGCAAAGGGGCACCACCAGCGATGGAGCATTCACAACTTCCCTGGGCAGCACATTCCAGTGCCTCACCACCCTTACAGGAAAGAATTTCTTCCTCATATCCAATCTAAACTTCCCCTCTTTTAAGTTTGAACCCATTACCCCTTGTTCTATCACTACAGTCCCTAATGAAGAGTCCCTCCCCAGCATCCCTATAGG
>JAOEHX010025724.1:0-49658 GCA_025448015.1 Bolborhynchus lineola | reverse complement strand
TTGTGTGTGTGTGTGGTTTATGTTACTTTATTTTATTTTAAATTATCTTAATTACCCTTTCCTTCTTGATCTTTCATTCTTGCCAGATTTTTAGAAATCATGTTCTCTTTATCTCTGCTTTCATGTCTGGCATCTATTTAAATAGAATCTTTTCCTCCTGTCTCTGAGAACTTCACAGTGATTTTTCCCTTGGCCTTTAGGTATTGATAGCTTATATCTTGGATAATCACATTTAAATGTCACCTTTAACTAAATATGAAGGAAAGGAAGCTCCTTCCTGCTCACACTTTACCTGTATATTCTCCCTGTGTTGCAGAGGAAGCGACAGTATCTCTCACAATGGTCTTTCCAGTTCGATTTATAGCAAACTGATGTTTCCTGGTTATAAATCTTGTGATTGTTTTAACCCTAAGTAGGACACATGCACCAGCAGTATGAAAGAATATAGTAGCAGCACTGGTCCACCTGTAGGCCTACTGTGTTCAGTACCCAGTGTTCCAAAGAAGAGTGCAATACACAACAGTCCAGACACTAACTTGACTATTAAGCAATGGAAAAAACAAGTATCTCTTGGCCTCCACAACCCAGTAACAGGAACCTTGAATTTTGAAATCAATACAGCAGTGTAATTTAATTTCAGCCTTCCTTTAACTAAGACAAGAAATACCAAGGATTCAAATTTGGCCATGTTTTTCTCTTTGAAAGCACTAGAACTATTTCTTACTTCCTATCCAATAACATTTTGCAGTCATGTTCCTCTAAGTGACTGAAACATCTTCCTTACCGTCTTCTAGTATCCTTTGCCATTCCTTAATCCTTCTGATCCAAAATTGCACAACTTCAAGCAAGGCTGCAGTACCTTACAAATAGGGTCATAAATCCAACAGAAGTTCAGCTGTAGAAAAAGATTAATCTCCATAAGAGAGGTCTCCAGCCTGGGAGTACTACTCATCTCTCAGTGAGAGGTCTTAAACCCAGAAATAGGAATCAGTCCCAGAAGATGAGTGACCCAAATTAAACCTGGAAGTGAGGTTGTTAATGTAACAGGTTGGGATGCTATTTCTAATACAGAAAAATAATGGAGAATAAAAATTATCTTTCTTGCACTGTTTTCCCTTCCCCTTGTAAGTTATACTCAAATTATGATTACCTTATCTGTCTCTTTATATGTTTGCTGCTTCTTGTTCTTCCTTCAGTAGTTTCTCTTTGGTTTTGTATATTACTCTCTTTACGTTTGTATACCTGTGTATCTTTTTGATATTGTTGCAGTCACCTGTGTGCCTTCCTTTGCACAACTCTCCATCTTTTGTTTGATCTTGAATACATCTGAAAAGATCTGAAGGGCATATTTAAATCTTTCTGCAAAAGAAATCCTGCTTTGCTCTTTATAAAAATTATTCATTTTACCATGATTCACTCTGTTCTTCCTTGATTTGCCATTTGCAAGCTGGATGTATACTAAAGCCCAAAGTCAAGACAAGTTTCTGTTTGGATTTTACTGATAACCTGCTTTGCTGTCAACATGCATATACTTTTTTTACTGGATTTACCTGACAGTTTGATTACTTTGTTTTAATCTGTAAACAAGGGGAAACCCCCAGTTTTTATTGCTACTCTTCTTACTCTTTTCTTATTCTCAGCTTCTTTTCTTATTCTCATAAGCATGCATAAATAAAAAGAAATAAACACCTGTAACTCACAGATCTGTGAGAAAATAGGGGAAGAACCAACAAAAAAGACAACAAAAGTTTCAGCAGTTGATACCACCTAAGGAAAATACTTAGGAGGTAAATCCTATAACATTTGTGGATTTAGATTCTCCTGAAGTGCAATTGTCTTCCCCAAAACGCAGCTTAGTAGTGGTAATTATGACAAAACCCTCCTATCTCATAAAGCTACAGTGTAAAGCTTAAGCTTTGTATATTTGCCAATCAAATGTATGACAATACAGTATACTACACATATTTTATAAACATGAAATGTAATTAATCTTTCTCTTGAAAGCAAACTGATGTACAGTAAGACAGCTGTAAGATACAGTAAAACATAAATATCAAAATTGTCTTTCTTGTTCCCTTTTTCTAAATCTTCACTGAAATAATCTTGAATGTTGTGCTTTATTAATCAGTCTTGTTTGGTACAGGTTTTCAATTTGTGCATCCCTGTTATACTTTAATTACTGATACAAATAGATTTGTGGCCATGCTGTATGGTACCTTTAACAACATGGATGTCTGAATATGACATAAAGCACAATCACTATCAGAATCATTCTTCTTAAAATTGTTGTTTGAATGTTCCCCTAGTTTTTGAGCTTGCTTTCAGCAGATTATAAACAACATCTGGGGCAGTTAACAGCCAGGCAGCATGTCTGTTGTTCCCCAGCATTTAAAGTAATGTTTAAAATCTGCTTTATTCGAATCCGTAACTGCGTAAGTTTTATTGGAAATATTCTGAAACTAAGAGACTTTTTTTCTTTTCTTTGAGAAACATGCTCAGAAATCCTTCATATGTTATTTCATCATATGCATTAATCTGGAGTGTCATGGCAATAAAAAAATCAGGTGTGGCATCCAGACCCTTCGCAGAAGTCCATGCTGATCCCAGCATAATATCTTCCCTACATACAGATATAAGATGCCGATAGATTTCCATTACCATGTTTTGAGTAATGAAGGCATAGCTGCTTGATTTGTGAAAATGAATTATGAAAGACAGCCCCAAAACACGCTTGTCCTATGTTGCCATAAGCAAAACTGGTATGCTTACCTTTCCTAGGAAAATGATAGCAGCTACACAATTATCTTTAAGAAGAAAGAAGTTGTTTTGATACTAACAGAATAATAATTTCCACATAGCTATGTGGAGCTATACAGGTTGTCATCATTTATCCTTAGACAAACTGCAATGACAGTTCCATACCAATCTCATGAATCTGCACCTTAACAGACAATTGCGAAACCCGTTTTGGAATATATGTTGCATGAACACCACTCTATTTTGCAATATTTCCTAAAAAGTATAGTCAAACACATTATGCTTTGTCACTCTTCTGTTTGCAGGATCTTCAATGACTGTCATTCTCCCAGCAGTAATTTTTCTTTCAGAGGAGCTGATAGACTGTAGTGGCTCACTGAGCCACTACATACTGCATACCAGTCTACTGAATCAGCTCAGTGTAAGACTGTAAGTATGTAACCCAGCAAGCACCCATGCTGAGTTATTTTTCTTTGCTCTAGGCACAGCAATCAGGTGGCACTTTTTGCTGCATTTGCAATGCAGGCAATTCAGCCTTCTTCCCAGTATTGTAATCTGGGTAACACAATACTCTGAAGTCGCTCATTCTTTGCAGTGGTGGCTGAGAGTATTTTAGACTGGATTCCAGTGAGCTGAGGCTAATATTTCCATTTGCATGGCGCAGCCATCCTTTGTCCCACACACCCCGTCTCTGCAAGGGCTGTCAGTGTGGCCATAGGTTAGGGTACTATGTGTGTAAGAGTGACTTTTTGGCAGCACTGACCCTGATTTCTGCAGGTAAAGGACTATATCTACCTTTCCAGTAACTGAAGAGAAACACAATGTTCAAGAGTTGTAATTATTCTAGTGTCACTTTGCCACATTAATGACTTCAGAACAACTGTCCTGAGCTTAGTGGGAACCTTTGTCCCATTTACCACAGCATAAAGTCTTCATGGAAGTACTTTGTTCTTTCCTCACCTGCCTCATCAGCTTGTCTTCTGTTATGGCAAATGCATGTAACTGGGGCAAATACACTTCCTTAACAACAGTTCAGCTCTAAGAATTGAAAAGAATGTGTCTCACTAATGTTCTCATCTCAAAATCACTCTTCTCAAAATGTTCTTGAATATCCAATCCCTTTGTTTTGATGGATTTTAACTTTTCCCTTAGGACTGGGTTAACGCCCTATCCATTGGCAGGTTGTTTGGATACAAACTAAATTTCTGTTTATTAATGTCTAGTGTAGGTAGTGTGCAATTCTTCTCCAGACATGGTCTTTAGCATATAAGGGAGGTATTCCTAATTAAATATTTAATTTATTGCATTCCATTCTACATTACTTAGTATGGGCAGTATATCTTGTTATGAAATCAGTCATAGTTATTACCTCTGTGCTAGCAAAACGACAATTTCCAATTAATTAAAACAGCTTTCGAATGCAGTATACTCTACTTAGGATTATTCAAAATCTGTATCATGGATTTCCCAGTGCTACAAGTTTAATTTCATCTTCACTTCTAGTGTGCAAGTTTAGTGTGAAGTCACTGATGGTAAGCATCTTCAGCCAGTCTATGTGTAGATGATAGTGAAGAAACTGTTATTGATCCTTATTTGCAGTATTATTTGTTTGTTTTTGTAGTGGACAACAGCACTTCATAAATGGTATATCATGCAAGTACTTAGTGCCCTTTCAGCAGAAAATATGCTGTACAACCATTTTCTCAGGGAACGCCTAAAAGTTTCTTACTTGTCAGTAATTGCTACTTTGCTCTTTTGTTAAACAGAATCTAGAAACTTTTTTTCACCATGGAAAATAACATTGCGATTTCCAGTTATATTGAATATTTCACTCTTGTTCATGTTTTGGGCAGTATCTAGAATTTGAATTTGCCAGCCCTTCGTAGTCTGGAATCTGATTGCACATGGGCTGTTCTCAAAGAGTATTGTGTTGTTTTATACTCTCAAGGAATAATAGATTGGAAGTTGTGAATTCTGTGCTCATTTGGAGGAAAGCACACAGAAAGCATTCATCTCCCATACTTAGCTATGTTTGTACAGCATTTATGCTTCAAAACTTCAGAAAATACTGCACATACTGTAAACTACCCAGGAAAGCCACAGCAACAGGTAGCAGAAACAACAGCAGCAGATACTTAATTTGCTTAGCGCGAAATGCTTTGTAGTGCAGCTAGTATATTCTCAGCATTCCAATAGGATAGCAATGATTATAGTGTCTGGATAATAATAACACCAATAACAACAATACCAAATTCTTATACAATGGTTCTCAATAGTTCATTGCATGATGATTTTCAAAAGAGGTCTGGCTATCCTCATTCTTCAAATGAAGAAGCTGAGGAACAAAAAGTCAAATTGATTTGCCAACACTGATTCAGAAATCCACTGCCAGAAACAAAACCATTGTTAATATGATTTTGTGCCCACTACCTGGAATTGCTCTGCCAATTATTCCCCTGAAATGTTCTGAAAGTTGCTTGCATGAGAAACTATCCTGCCCCTATATAAAAATGTAAGCCATAGCCAGGGAGTATAAAGTTAATTCAGGTGTCTATTTCTTTGCCTTCTGCTGCAGACTACAAATCTCCCTGAAAAAATAGTCTCAGAAAAATGTAGATTGCGCTGCCAGGGATCAAAATTTATTTGCTGTTGCTAGTTGTGAACTAATACAGGGAAATGCAGAGTTTGTATTTCAGTAATAATTGATTGTAATAGTCAGAGGTTATGAATGGAATTGAAGTCTGCAGGGGAATTTTTTCTTCTGTGTGTACATCTTTTCCTTGTTCCAACTGCATCTGATGTCCAGGATGCTTTGCTTCATTTCCTTTCATTTCTTCTTGGTGAAAAATGGCCCAGGTATTATTTGAAGCAGCCTACTTGACTTACTGCCACTCCTTAAATTTTCTGAAAAGAAATATGATGAGCGTGAGGAAGACAGCACACAAAAGTAGAGAACGAAAAAGAAGCATGAGGAATCAAAAGAGCAAAGGATGGAGAAGATAAACATCCATCAAGAACCACAAAGAAAGAACTGGTTTGCCAGAGGGAGTTTATTAGAATTAACTAACTGAATTGCCTTTGTAGGGAGTTTATTAGAATTTGTGCTCTGTTTTCCAAACTGGCCTTCCCCAGTCTCTCCCACACTATTCTTCCTCAGTCACTCCTACAAGGTGTCTCATCTACTCACCCCCACAGCAGAAATCATCTTTAGTCCTTGCAGAACACTTGAGAGGTGTAAAAAAACCCTGTGCATAGCTGGTGTCTGTTGACATATTGTCACATTTCTCAGCTGCCTGGTGGTTATGTGAAGATAATTTCTATTCTGCATTTGCTTCAATATGGCAAATTTGGGAATTGATAGTAGGATGCAGACTGGGAGAAGCAGGATCAGAAAAGGAAGGAAAAGAGCAGACACACAGTTACACAGGAGGTGGAGTAAATCTTTGGAGGAAGGTACCACTGAAAAAGGAGAAGAGGTACAGAGTAAAGTTGAAAGAACATAGAAAGTGAGAAAAAGAATAATCTAGAGCTAGAGAAGATGCACAGGAAAGCTGATCAGAGGGAAAGCTGAAAAGTAAATGACTGGGGAAAAGGAACAGAGAAAGAAGCAAAGATGATAACAGAAAGAAAACAATGGGAAATACAGTCAGATAGTTTTTCTTCCCTATAGAAAATACACTGCAAATATATGACTGCAAAGTTAATATAAAAAAAATGTTTACATAGAGTACAAAATGGGCACTAAACTCTAGGGTGGAAGTGATGGGAATAAATAGGCAGGTCCTTTTACCTTGATGCAACAAATCTGAATGCTGGATTTGACAAGACAGGCTTTTTTCCCCCTGAATGATATTATGATTGTGTGCACATAATAGGAAAATATATCAAGCATTTCTGTTCTGATTGCTTCACTATTTCTCCATTATTACAGTTTTCACAATGAAACACCATACTGTAGCACAAAGCCCAAGTAAAATATAATTTAGGTGTTTGGCACTGTATGTATGTCACAGACAATTTAAAAATGCAGGAAATGAATTTGAAATGAAGAGTATAATAATCTAGGACTTTGCACAAATTTGTTATTACCAACTAAATAATATGTCATTATTTATCTCTCTTTCATGTGGAGTGCTGAAATAAATTATTTGAGCATGCACTAATTTATATCACCTCATAACCCATTGCTCTCTTTCAGTACCTCCAATTCAAAATAAATGGCTATTAAGAGAAAAAGAGTGAAAAAGAATATAACAATGAGATATTTAAAGTTATTAATATACCAAAGGGTACGTAGAGAGAGATGCAACAAGATTTTCACTCAGATAAATGTGTTTTAGTGGAGATGTGTGCACACAAAGAGAGGATATCATAAACCAAAATACTTTTTCTTCCAGGTCATGGAGATCACTTTAAGATCACCAGCTGGCAATTCAGACAGTGAACTGCATGCAGCTCACCAGCCAGCTACAAAGAGAAGCACAAGGGAGAATCATGTCCACAAAAAATGATGTTGATTGAACAAGAGCTTTTTCAAACTTTTATGACTTAGTAAAATGAAGTATGCAGAGGAAGACCATAACAGCTTTTGTTTAAGGGACTGATTAATTCACAAGCATAATGATTATGTGTATAAATGTAAAGTAAGTGGCATTAATAAGCTAAGGGCCTTCAGTTTTTGTCATTCCTCGGCAGGTATACATAGTATAGAGAGATAACAGTGTTTAATCACTGACAAGCAATGGAGACATATAAAAAAGAGGAACTGTGAATGTTAAGAAAGACTGTCTTCAGGTGCTTACTTGTTCTAGCTAGATATTCTGTAGAGATTTTGCAGAAATGCAGGATGTCAGAAAGGATGCTAATGCTAATTGCAGTGTGACATTGTGGAAAGTGCTCTGAAACATGCCCTCATTCTGCTTGAAACATGACTCCAGACATCATGCTAGAGGACACTGCAGACGCACTATCTGGAGGTAACTTCATGCTCACACATGGGTTTTGAGGAAGCCTTACAGCAAACCAGCAGAGGAGATGTGGGCCAGCATTATAAATTTGAACTGTCTATGCCTGCAGCTTTCTTACCCTTTCCACCATCCTGCATTTTATTCGATTTTGCAGTGAAGTTGCAATGGCTGCCATCAGGCAAAGGCCTTTCTAGAAGAAACCTGATGCTGAATCAGGGAAGGTAAGATGTGATCACAGCAGGAAAAGAGCAAAGCATACCTTCTAATAATATGAGAAGTGCTGATCTGTTTGCCCATATTCCTATTTGTGGATATAGGAATATTTGTTCTAAGGAACAACCAGTTCATGAAGTTTCAGCTTCTCTCATCTATAACTGAATTAGGAATAGCAATGGGGAAGCAAGTTGGTATTGGAAAAACCATCATACCTGGAGTCTGCGTTTTCTTTTCCTTTTTTTTCTTTGTTGTGCTCGTCCTAAAAAAAAAAAAGTTCAGAAAAAAAGCCCCAAACAAAAACCCACGATGCATTGCCAAGAAACTCAGGAAAAAGTCAGCCTAGTAATATTGCTATGTACCAGGATCAGTATTAAATAGGTGCTATGTGATACAGTAAGCCTTGTTTTGAAGTGCAGGCACACAAATACATAGAGATACTTGAATGGTATAGACTGCACTTATATAGAACAGCACTGAAGCACTGAACATTCATGCACTTCTACTTGGTTCCTGTCTGCGTGGACCCAGTATATGGGAGGGTGGACAGGGGGCTGTCAAAAGCCCCTGGATATCTGAGAAACCAAAGTCTAGGTACTTGGAACCCCCATCCTGTATTCTTCAGGTTCCTAATCGATTAAAGCATTAGGAAAATCATAGTAATCCTGAAAAAGTGTTGCAATAATATATTTTTTGAAGACAAAAAAAATGACACATTTTACTTCTCAAAGTCAGCAGCAGAAATTAAGTATATTCGATTCATTTTCCAAGCATGCTTACCTAGTTTTCCTCTTTTCTGAGCTTTTGCTCTTTTTTATATCCCAAGAAAGATTCATGTTCTTTGATGGCGTGGTGATTTCCTGCCTTGCTGGTTCCAGGTTGTTGTAGAAGATTTCTTCTTTTATTCCACTCTCTTCTGTGGGTTCCACTGTATCTGAGAGAGGAATTTTGCTGGAAGAGATTTTCTTAACAACAACTTCTTCCTGTGCTTTGGGGCTCGGCACATCTTTTGGGTCATCCCTCTTAAAAGAAAAAGGAAAGATTAACAGATATGAGCAACTGACATAAAAAAAAAAAAAAAAAGCTGTGCACAGGGCTGGAGCGCAGCTGGAACTTTGGTAATTTCCTATAGTCCCTTATATACTAAACATTCTGCTACAAAGGGGTGTCAGACAGACCATCCAAAGGAAATGAGATATATTTATCTAGAAGAGAGACTCCTCTTTCTCCTGCTTTATCAGTTGGCTGGTGATTATTGGCTTACAGCTTTGCCTAGAGGTGACTATGCAGCCCACCACAGGAATTACAGGTCCAAAGCTTAACCTCTGAGATTTGTTTGTGGCTTCATCTCCAAGTTCTCTGCTTCTGATTCATGTCCAGAATAACTTCATCTCTAAAGTATTCTCCTCTTTTTGCTCATATTCAGAAGCTAAGAACAGATCCTTGCTTTTGGTTCTGTCCAGATTTTGAGATTGGTCCTTACAAAAATCTTTCTAAGCATCCTGCTTTTAGGTAGCTGAGGCAGAGATACTTGTTTCTCATATGCAGACAGTTTTCTAGCTAAACAGAAAGAGAGCAGGGAGGATGTAATAATCCAAACTTAAAAACTATCAGTAGAAAGGTCAATAGTGAGTGACAGCCAACACCTCGAGGTATTGAAACACTGATGAATGTGACTGGGAACATTAGACATCTATTCTGTAAAGAAAAATTGAGATTCCAGGTTTGGGCCATGACTTTTGAATGCAGGAACTGACATTCATATCAGGCCAGCTTATGTCCAGAAGTTGGAATAAGGGTCTATTCTGACATCAGGTAAGAGAGAAAGCAGAAAACTGAGAAGAAAGGTGGCTATGTATGGATATTTGAAGCAGGAAAGTATAAATTAAGAAATTTGATAAGTCCTGTACTTACTTTCTTACAATCTATGCATTCTTGACATAACCAGTATGGTTAAGTCTGTACTGTTTCAGCAAATCTAATCTGAATATGCTAGCTTTCTGCTAGACTGTTTTCAGTCATCTGTTTATCTCATCATTGATTTTTTCTTGAAAGAATTATCTCTCACAGTTTCCTCTTCTCTCATAATGATATTTTTCTAATTCCCTTTTAATTTTTCTGCTCCACATACACAGAGTTGTTCCTCATCTGTGTACATGCAGCATTAAGCACTGGCCATGTGGTACTGTTTTTCTCTTCTTACTGTGGACATGGCTGTGTTTGGCTGAGAGGTGAGCCAGCTTGAATGGAAACTAAAGACTCACCGATACCTGTGCTGACAAAATGTTTGCTTGAAACTTAGGGAAAATAGTGTTAGGTAATGTTGAGTGACATCATTAACCACCCAATTGCTTCCTAAATGTGATGCTAAGGTAACAGGTCCCTTCCGTACTATAGTTAAATTTCTGTATGTGATATTCTGTTTAGGACCTGAAGCATTTTTGCTGACCCTCACTGTTCTCTTTGTTTCTCTCTTAGCTACAGTGAGCAGCTGCCTTCTGCCTGCCTGCTGTAGCATTTCCCTCAAGAACTTTCTCTTTCTGTCCTCTGAACTGATAAATGACTGCCCTCTTTGCTTAATTAGTTGTCAGTCCCTGCAGGGGTCTCAGCTGTGCTTCCTCTTTCCTTCTCTGCTTTTTTTCAGTGGGTTGTAGAATTCAGTCAAAAAGAACTATTTAAGAACATATCCCCAACTATGAGGGAAAGCTGAACACCAAACAGTAAGTAGTATGCTATTTACTGATTCGCAAAAATTTAGGAGGGCTGTGGTGCACCTAGCATCCTTGCTCCCATTGCCCTGAAATTCTGCAGGGAGTTTACAAGCCAGCTATTTCGATAAACAGAACTGTAGCTCTTTCAAAGCACTCAAAAAATTTGACTTGAGAGATCGTTCAGAATATGAGCACAAGCAATACTTTCTGATTGGTCAGCTTGAAATTTTCATATCTGTTTGCTAAAGACTGACCTTTTCTGATGGGTCATTTGAGCTGGGAACTTTCTTGGGACACATGTCAAAATCCTTGGATTTTACATTTACTTCAGTATTGCTGATGTCTTCAGGGGGTTTCATGAAAGAGATGAGCTGCAGCCACAGGTGAAATAGGTATTGTTGCTGGTCTGGTGGGGCACAGAGCTCTAGGTAATAGGAGCGACCATTTACTAATTTCAACATGAGATGATGATTAACTGTGCTGTGGACAGAGAGTTCCACAAACTTCAAGGGGAAGAGCCTATAAAAAAAGGGGGAAATTCATCATTAAATAGAAATGGAAATTTCTCTCAAAGAAGATACTGTCTCTGTCAGATCTACAGGTAGAGTAAGACTGAAAGCGGTATATCGGAATAGGAATGATCTGCTGAGTGGATTTGGACACTCTTCTTCTAAATGCCCGTAGCTAATTGTGAAGAAATGCTGGGCAGCAGTGTGCAGAATGGAGGTAAAGGAAGTTGGCATCTCTACAATGTCTTATTCCACTACCTTATTCCATTGCAAACCTGTACCCGTAGTCTTCCTACCATCTTTCAGTTTCTAATATATTTAGAAAGTATTAAGTATTTGTAATCATCAAGCTATTTATACACATGTGGGTAGCACTGGCCTAGAATTATGACTGGAGTGGGCCCTGAATATTTGTACTTAAGAGTTTTTCCGAGCCTTATAGTGTTAGTGCCTGAACAAAGCCAGTGCAAGTATGACGTCTGTTAAAAAACTGAGCTTTAAAAGAAGGAAAATGCTGTATGGAAATGGAAAATACACTCATATTTCTTATTTATTCTTCAAAGAAATACTTAACCCTTCTCAGTGCTCACCTGGTAAGTGCTAGCTGTTTCATGGGGAATGGCGGCTCTGAGAGTTTCCAGAAGTTTTTCATACTTTCCTGTGAGAACATGGACACCTCACATGCTACCAGCATTGCCTCAGGCATTAGTGAAGTGGGATTGGCAGGACAGATGCCGATGGTCACGCAGCTGGGTTGGTTATGAATGGAAATTGGTTCTCCTCTTCGGTTAACCTGAATAACAACAAAAATCCCCATCAACACTGACATTTGCCGTATGACCTCTCAGAGAATAAGCTATCAATACATTTTATGGTGTTTTGGCTTGGTGGCCCTACAGCTTATGTATTGGATTGGTGAGGATAGAGGAGAAATTGGAATAATGAAACGGGAACGGATGTGAATGAAAACAAAGGAAAAGTTGAAAAATTATAAAGGAGGACTGGAAATCACTTATGTAGTCCAAATAATTTGGTATCTGATTGCTGTGGTCAGAAACCTCTTGAGTACCATTATCTGTTACTGTAAATATGATGGAAGAGGCACTCTGTTCTGATGACTCACTGTCTTTGTCAGCAATACTGTGGTATTAATGAGACCTGGTTATGAACCAGGGTGCTACTAGGTGCTGTACATACACAGGAAGGAAAATGACCCCGGGTAATTTATGTGTGAGACTTGAAATTACAGAAAGAAAAATGAGAAAATACAAGGAGATAAGAATAAGTTGATAGATGTGATCAAATCACATTTGATGTACCATTATCAGGATCTGGTTTTAATAGCCAGAGAAAAAGCATGTCCTGAAAAGAAATTTGTGTGAGGATAGTGCATTAAATTAGTGGCTATCCAGTAGAATCTACTCCCATGTGTGAGAGACAGTATGTAAAAATGATCAAAGGCTTATTTTTCTTCATCCCATTTTAATGTAAATGAGTCAGCAATAGAGAGGTTTTCTTGCGTTGACTGGTTGGAGCAACTGCTTCCTTGATAGCGAATGTCTGATAAATAAGGAAGGGATGAATTATGAAGTACTTGAAAATGGGGTCTCATAACTAATTAATATTCTGTATGTGTATCAACAATGCAAGATTGAATTAAGGCAACACTGAAGGATGTTGCAATTATCACGAAGTGAAGTAATGAAACTACGAAATCAGAGCTGAGATATATCATGTAAATAGAATTCAGGTATTTTAGACCCACTGTGAATGCAATATTGTAGGCGTGTAGACTGTTGCCACATTCTTGCAGGGTTCTTTGGCCAGTGCTTAGGGTAAGTGACAGGCAGGGTAGGGATATTGCATGCAAGGGTACTACAAGATGCAATTGAGGGGGGGATTACCTGGGAAAGGCTAGCTGCCATGTAGGTTTGGTTGAACTGATGTTGATAGCTGAAAACATTAATGAGATAGATAGCACAGAACCAGGAATTTGCTAGAACAGTCCTAGCTGCTGCTACAGGAAGGAGTGAACTGCTGACAAGGAAGGGTGAAAACATCACTCTTTCTTCCTTCTCTAATTTGCAGGGTTGCTGTCAATAGGTTTCTAAACTATTGCCTTGAAAGTATGAGCAGAATGAGTCCCCAGGAGAGGGGAAGCATATCCATGTGTGTGAGGTGGACAGAAAGTAAGAATAGTGAGAACAAATGAATGAGGAATACCTGTTGGGCTGAAAGAGGGGAAGAAAAGGTAATGATTGCAAGCAATTTTATCTTGAGCGTGCCAAATAATTTAATTTGAATGACTTTTTACCTGGACAAACTTGCTTTCTAAGACGGGAGCTGAGATACAAGGAGCATATTCTCCTTGGCTAAGAAGTTTATGGAGGTCACCCATAATGGATGCCTGACTTGAATGGATGGTCTTTAAATCAAACTTGCTATTCATTTTTCCCCTCTACAAAACAAAAATAAAATTACAAGTTAAAGAGAATAGAGATCAAAAGGCTTAATTGTCACACCCTCCCCCCCAGTAATTATGAAAACAAACATAATCCTTTCTAATGGGCTTTATTATACTAGCAAAGAGCACAACCTCTCCCCCCAAAACGTACATTTTAAGAACATGCAATCTCAGTGCAAAAGGGAATTTAGTAAGGCTTTCTCACAGCTCTTGACTCCTCTTCTACTCTTCAAAGAGAAAGAGCCAGTGACTCTATAAACACTAGCTTACACATGCTATTCTATACTTCCTTATATTCTTCTTGTTTACAAGTAATTTTATATATTTTTGCCACTGTTAAGATAACTTTTGCATTTGCAAATAACAGTAGAAGCCCTCAAGCTGAGCACTCAGTGCTAGATAGTGATGTCTGTATTTGCAGCTCTTGGATCACATTTTTGCCAGGAGTCAAGAAGAGGGCAGGACTTAAGAGATGTTCTGAAATAAAAATTCTTCAGCAGCTGACCAGGCTGACTTTAACACAAAAGCTGGAGAATAAGTAACATAATATTGATTGACTCATTGAGGGGAAAAAATAATATTCAAGGCTACTCATTAATTAAATTTTCTACCTCTTCATTAAACAGCTAATTTCTATTAACCTAAGTAGATATGAAAGTCAAATTATTTGTTCAGTAAGTGGCAGAATGCCAAGAATAGAAATACCCTGCTACCAGGCTTTTTTATAAAATAGATGTAGTATATTTCTACATCCAATTCTTTTCACTTATATTACTTTTTACCTTATTTTACTTAGATCAATCCATTTCTTACACAGATGAGTATGTCTAAGAAAAGAGAGGGCACTAGTCCCTTCTGCAGAGCTTGATGGAATTTTCCCAGCACTAGAAACCAACGATTGGCAGCAGCATCATGCACAGGTTTGATGATATTGTTTCCCTGCTTGAGTTCCTTTAAGAAGTAATGACATGAAGAGAAGTAGTATGTGAATCTGTGCACGTGAGGCAGCAAGCGTTGTTATCGGCAGCCAGGGTAGCTTGAAGAACTTGGCCCCATCACTGCTGACATCATAATGCATCACCTGGTTGAGCTCCCATCAGTCCTGGCAGCAATTTCATTTCATGGTTGCATCGGTAGCATAGATTCACCTGTAACAGAAGAACATTAGGGGCATGACAACATCAGAGGTTTTTGCACAGGTATTATCCATGCCACACAAGCACTATCCATGTCGCACAGGCTGCCAGGGAACAGCAGCATGGTCCGCTCCATGAGGGATGAGCTAAGAGCCAAGGGTGACCTCATCAGAAGCATTGCCTTGAACAGTCAGGGCATAATCCTACAATCCTGAAGAATTCAGAGTGGGCTGAGCAGGATGGTGGTAATAGGTTCTACTAACAGACACAGACAAGACAAGAAGCAGAGCCGGATCTGGAGTCCATCCTGAGACTCTGTTCCAGGAATCCAGTCAGTAGTAGCAGGAGGCAGGACTGGAGCCAAAACTGTAATAAATGTCCAAGGAAATCTACCCAAGAATCAGAGCTGGCAAAAGATACACATATAGCCTCTCTCTCATAAGAGCTACATGCCAAAGCCAAGGCTTATGCGTAGCTCCCAGAACCATAAGCAAGGGGTACTGAGTGGACCCACCCATCAGATGAAGCTGGTCAGGGCAGTTAGGGCCCATTGGTGCACTCAGGGCCCTGGCTTGAGTGTTAATGAGCCAATTTAAAATGACACTTGTGGTCATGTGTCTTGCTCTGGTTTGTAAAGTTTATCTTCTCTACATACATTCTGTTACTGGAGTAACCTTTTAGATCACCCAGGTTATATCATAATCAACCTATGATATAAACTCCTTTTCACCTTATGTGATATCACTGCTGCTTCCAACCCAGCCTGGTATTTGGATAGGGTTCAGGCCATGACTGAGCACCAGGCTGGTTGAATCAGAATCAATATTGCAAAATGGGGATTATGTTGCCTGACAGTTTGAAGAATTGTTGTGCAATCTCCTTTGCAGGTACACAGCCTCCTTTACGTAGGTATACATACTCCCTTGCTTAAGCAGGTCCCACCATAGAACAGCTTCTGGACTGTCCAATACTACTATGCACTGACATAGCAATCTTCAGTAGAAATACTTTCTGTTCTCTTCACTATTCAAGAAAACACTGATCCAGCATGGAAAAGAACGGTGCTTTTTTTTCCCAGGTTGGTATCAGCCGTGGAATACACATGGCAGAGAAGGGTAAATAGCATTGCTTTACAAAACCACCACCACCAAGTCCTTTTCAACCCTGAATTCCTGTTCCATCTCTAGCCAATGGAAATACAATTACAAATACCACCAAGAGTGACTGAGCTGGAGGAGACTGACTCCAATGAAGTCACAGCTGTTGCCTGTGTAAGTCTGTCTACCTACCCCATACAAACATACACTCAGCCCTTGCTTGAACTGTGCAGTAAGTGTAGTATGCAGATACCCAAGACAGCCTGAGCTAAGACACACTCAGGAAGCAGTAGAGCCTCAAAGATTATGGTTTTTGTGGGCAATGAAGGAAATCCAGTAGTCTCATAGAAGTGAGGCTGCTGCAGCAACATGCCCACAGGTGCAACCAGCAATAAGGCTGAGCATGTATTCCCTCCCAGGATGTACAACACAAACTCACACACAACATGTATACAGTACTTGCACAAACACAGCACCAAATGCCTTATTCTGTTCCCCTCTCTGGCTGATCAAGTAAGTATCGATATTAAAAGGTAAAGTATCAATATTGTAGCATAGCTGTCAAGTCACCCAAGGTCTTTTCACACAGTAGAGAATGGATGCTCAGCTGAGGTAATCAATGCAGTCTCTACTAACAGATTAAACTAAAGGTAGCTAAATTAAAGGAAGACACACGTTTACCATCAAGAAGAACTGTGGATGGATTGCTCAAAAATAGTGAAAGTGACTAAAAATAGATGAGGAAATTCAAGACAGATACTTGATACATAATCTTACTATAAGATTATGCCAGCTGGATGAATTAGAGTCAGAAGGCCCAGTGTGTATGCTTCTAACCATGATCATCCCCACATACACACACAAAGAAAACGATGTAAAAAGAAGAAAACTACAAATGTTGGAATACCCACCTTATCTTCACTCACTGCTGGTATTTCTTCTTGTTAACTAATTTACTATTCTGATTGTGCTAAAGCCTTATCTAGAGAAGTAAAAATAGTGAAAATATTCCTTAAAATGATTCCATTTGCAAGTCTCAAGCCTTGAACCAAAATAACCACATACTTGAAGATCCCTTTGTCCTTGATTTGGTTTTTTGAAGCTTCCAACCTTCCCTGAAACAGTGAATTGGGAATGTTAAAAAAGTTAATTTGAATTTATCTATCTGTATCACAATTATATCCATTTATATTACAACAACTGAGGCAGATTCTTCAGATTTTAAGCTTGATAATTGAGACCTAGTTGTAAAATGATCTATTACACTTCTCCCAGAGTTACCTCTCCAATATATGGCATGGTTTTCAGTGTTAATGAAGATGGGGCTGTGTGCCTTTCTAGGAAAATGCGAAGTTTATTTTCCGGCATAAAATTTTGACCACTGGTCAGAGGCCATTACATAAAAGATAGGGTAGCTAAACCAGTTTATAGTACCTCTAATTTGGAAAAATATACCTGATTAACCTCTAGATATTTTACTTGCTACAGCTGTAATGAAGTGTTACAATGTTGAGATACCGTTTGAGATACAGTTTAAATGCAGTCCAGTGTTACACACAGTACTGTGCCAACTCTTCCCAGACATATTTGTTTGTGTAATAGTTTTAATGTAAACCAGACCCAAAGTATTTCTGGCTGGGTTTCCTCACATTTCTCTTTTATCTTTGCCTAGCATTTCCAATTGCATACACAATCTCCCTCAGGTGGCTGTTACTGATGTCCTTTATACATTTCCAAGTTTCATTATATATGCTGCCTGTAATATCTTCTAACTATATAATAACCCTTTGGATTATAATAGGCAGTGTTCTATATTATTTCTCAGAGATAAATTAACTCTTCTCTCTCTTCCTTCTTCTGTGGTTTACAGTATTGGCACAGTCAACACAGGCTTTCATGAATTTAACTTGATACCATCCTGCTGCTACACAGAGAGATCACAAACGTGGACACGTACTCCAGAACACAGAAATAAGATCAGCAAGTTCTGTTACTATTTTTCTGAGTGATCAGCCCCTGGAGTATCTTTGACCATGGTGTATGACCACCACATACCTTCAGCCTGTGCAGGGAGTATTCAGGCTGTTCCACAGCAAATAACGAGTTTGGTTTTAAACCAGCCACAGGGATGGCCTCTGTGGTTACCACAGAACTACAGCTCTGCTCCACTGTGGCAGTCAGGTCTCAAACACAGTTTTCTGTGTCCTCCCTGAATAAGCCTCAAAAAAAAAAAAAAAAAAAAAAAAACCAAAACAACCACAGACAAATGTTTGGCTTCATGAGTGAAGTTGATGGGATAGCATTTTACCCCTGAACTCCAAGAAGCAAGGTGTTGTAGGGCACTGATAGGGTCTTAATCCCAGACGAAACGTGAAATTACCAAAATACATAGTCTGTCAAGGGCTGAAAAGTGCCAGCATCTCATGGAAATAATAACAAAAAAAGAATGCTCTACCAAACTGCACGCAGTGCAGCACAAGTGCTGTTTGCAACTGCTGTGCAATTCAGATGGGAAAAAAAAGTATTCTCCAGCTTTGACTAGTCCAGTTGTAATCTCCCCCAAATGCTGCTTCCATTTTGTCCTTTGGGAGGTGAGAGTGCTTACTCTGTATTTTCAGTTGACTTGTGACACTGATGGTACATGAGGGATGAGCCCTATGTTCCACATACTATTTTCTTACTGTCTTCTTCCCCATCCCAAATACCCCCTTAAATCACTATTTTCTTGGTTCAAAGAACAAGGCTAAACAGGTGAAATTTTAAATAATGATTGAGGATTTTTTTTATTCATTTAAGTTTCAATATCATTACAGAAAATGTTATGGTACAGAGTTGTTTAACATTAGTTTTATTTCTTTGCTCATTTAATTTCCACACGAATGCTGGTAACACTAATATCTGTACAAGATCAGTCTTTGATTTTTTTTAGTTTTCAGTTCTGTACATTTTTAAATGTATTGGTTAAAAAGGCTGTCAGCACTTAAGGAAGCAATTTTTTTGTTGAAATAAAAGGTATCCAGTTACTGCCCAAGAGTACTGAGCTGGGTGGCTGCTGGGAGAAGAGATATCCCTGAATGCGCAGCGAGGTGAGAAAACCTCGGGGCTTCATTGGGTTCCCAGTGCAGCCACTCCGCTTTTGGCACTGTGCACATCAACACGAGATACAAGATAAAGAACAAGCAGAAGCTCTCTGTGAAGCAGTTATGAAGCATACTAATAAGGGAAGTCCAGTGTTGTCTACGCTAGTATAAATAAGCAGACAGCCTTGTTTTAAGAGCATAAGTAGTTGTATCTTAAAGATGAGAAAAAACACAAGTTCTGCAGGCACCTACTGCTGTCTACTAAAAGCTACCGCTATTAGAACTAGCATTGAACACACAAAGCAATTGCAAGGAAAGGAAAAAGTTGCTTTGATATAATCAGAATAAATTTCTTTAAGATTTGTTTTAAAGTTTTTTTTTTTTTTTAAAAGGTATTTATTTAAATTCCATTTGAAATATAATTCAAGATGTTGACTATACTGATCAACTTTTATCCAAATCAGAAAAACTAGCTGTGCCGTTGCATATTACAGGATACAGTCAATGATATGTGGACATGCATCAAAGCTTCGCTCTTGCTGGTGGCATCATAGCCTTCCAATGACCATGACATCCACCACCTCCCCCTTGTGAAGTTCCACATACTGCTCTGTCTTTGGAGGTAGCATCAACAGTCCATTGGCACTGCGCATACTCATCAGACGACTGCTCATCTGATTCCCTACAGGAGAGTAAGAGAACAATTTCAGTTAAGTTTTCCACTATTTTCAAATGCTGCAACAAACCATGCGAGAAACAAGAGCTGTTCTTATGAAGATGTTCATGGTGCTAATTTATTCATACAGCTGGGAACTGTTACAAGGTGGATGGAAACACAGAACTCTGCAGAGAATTAGTCAGCCTTTCTTCACCTTGGCTCCCAAAGCCATCATTCCCAGTGCTGACTGCTCTCCTATCTAGCCTTCTGCATTAGCTATACCTTTTATCTCATCATAGTAAATTGATTTTTTGTTGGAATTTCTAATTCTATCAAAATGACTTCATTTTTCAATTTGTATACTTAATATGATTGTAGAAAGACTAAAATCAGCACACTAGAATATTTTTAATACATTGTTACAGAGTAAATAGAATACATCCATTCTCTCTGAATAGCCTCATTTAGCATTACTAGGTTAGCGCTAGTAGCTGAAGTAGCTGAAACCACAAGTGCTGATGGAGAAAATTTTTGATAAGACTAGTGCTGCTAACACAGAACTAGCTGAATCTGGCAGATGTGAGCAGAATGAAGAAGATAAGGACCAAGGAAACAGCTCCAAGAGAATGAGGCAACTTCAGAAGAAGGCCTGGTGACAAAGAAAACCAGTAAGAAATCAAGAGATGGCCAACCAGAGTTAAGTGATTGGACGTGGGGATCAGGTGCCACATGGTATAGGTATAATTGGAGAGCATGATCTGGGGTAGGGTTCCACCTCCAGAGGCAACCAGCTTGAGCTGTAACCTGAGAACTAGCAACACAGGAACTGGAAACCTTCATTTTGACATCACATTTTATAGCAGAATCCTAAGGTTGGACCATAGGTGGCCAGCTGAGTAAATCCGTAACATACACCACCTCAAAAGAGTGAGTTTCTCTGGGACATAGCTTCACAACGTGCCCTGAAGAAAAATAGTATCATATTGGTAGTACTGACAAAAAAAAAAAAGAAAACGCAATAAAAGTTGTGTTCTTTGGTTTCTCGGGTTTTAAACCTCCAGAGTGACAGAGAAATCATTCCAGACAATCTGTTTGTGTAAGGAAAGAAGTGGTGCACAATAAAACAAGAGTTAAACCAAATACAGAGTTACAGATGTAAGTAATACCTTGACTTATACTTGGAAATACGTCAGAGGCTGTGTGATCTTGGGAGTCAACAGTAAGAGCTTCCTATGACTAAACAGTAAGACTCATTTCAGCTAATGTTTACCCTGCGAAGAACTGTATAGAGTGCTTTTTATTGAAAAATTTGGATGCGGCAAAAAGACAATTAGTTGTTTAAGGACCTCAATCTCTTGAGTTACTGGCAGTCAGTCTTCCAGTGCTATACAGCTAATAAAGTATTCAAATACAGTATTTACCTCAACTGCAGATGAGTATCCCTAGGTGGCAAACATGACTAGGAAAAGCCTTGGTCTGCTTTAAAAGAACAACCTCTGCTATCTTTTTGACTTTTCCAGTTTGGCTAGAATCACACTTTCATCTGTATTGTTCCTACCTAGGCTTCAACTTGTGTTTGATTAGTACATGTACAAGAGCACAAGTAAGCAAATGTGACTGTGAGTGCAAGTAGCATGGGTGGATGTTTATGAAAAGAAATGTGTGCACATAGCAAGCATACAGGTGTGGGGTGTGTGTGTATAAAGGCAGGTTATTCAGATAAAGGAAGTTTTAATGGTTAAGTTGGTAAGTCTTATCATGACGATATTTTATAATAATGTACATAGAGACATAGAATAGTAGAATCAACTAGGTTGGAAAAGACCTTTAAGATCAAGTCCAACCGTACCGAAAGACTGCCAAGTCCACCACTAATTAAAACATATTAGTAAGGACCTCATCTACCCATTTTTTGAACATATATGGATGTACACAAGTATGTTAGCAAAGCAGCCTGAATAAGGAAGGTTAAATGAAAAATGTGTGCACATACTTGGTTGTTTTTAGACATGTACATAGGAAGGCAAGGAGCTGTGTGTGTCTGCCAGTCTGTGAGATGGGGCACTAACCTGTACTCTGTGCCCAAGGTAGAGGTTCTTGGTGATGCCAAGTCAGTATGCACCGATGATATTCTGGGCGGGGGTCCAATTTTACATCACATGATAACTGTAGAATAAAAGGATGAAAATGTCATACATTCAGACTGCACTGTCTAAGATAACAGAATCATCTGCTCAATTGTTTTTCCTTAAAAATAGTCTTTGTAAAGACTTGCATTTTGAGGTCAGATGGTGTCTAGTGCAAGATCAAAAGCTGCCGAAGGCAGAGACTACAGTATTTAAGGAAAATACAACTGTGATACTATAATATCATTCCTTTACTGGGAGCTTAAAAATAGGACTTTTCTGGAAAAAAGCTTTTTCATTTCTGGTTGCTGCATTATACTGCATAAAGATAAAATTTTTATTTGCATTCAAAATCCCGCTAACTCTGACAAAAGGGAAACGGCCATTTTTGAAATGAAAAGACATACAAGGGATGGCTCACAATGGAATTTAACGGAACACATTGGAAAATTCATGCAAAAGTGAGAGTCACTACAAATTGCTCTCTGTTGTTTCAGAATATTTTAGCTGTAAGACAAAGAAAAATCTGGATGCCTGAGGAAGTGTGCAAGAGAGACACAGGATAAGCAGCAAGAGAAAACTGCACAGCCATGAATACTAGGAAAACTAGAGAAAGTAATGTGTCCCTTGGTATTTTATTTTAATCAAAAATAGAAGAATCATACATTATAACAATATACCTTGCATCTATATTAAACACAGTTACAATGCCCATGATTTCTTCTAAAAGTGAAATGAATAGCTTAAGGAACTTATATTGCTTGGGGAGGTGTGGGGTGTGTGTGGAGTGGGGACTCGTGGGCTACTTGTATAAGTAACTCAAGAACAGAAAGTTTTACAGTTTGCATTTTCCATTGCTAGCACAGAACTATCCAACTCTTCAGGTATTCCCAGATTACTCTGCATTTTTTACCTCAGGTTAAAACCATTTATTTATTAATTTTTTTACCCAGGAGAAGTGTCCTTTCTGCCTGATTGGCAAACGACTGCCACTGCTTCTGTTTATCTTGCTCTATTAAATGGTCATCTGACTCTTACAAATTTTGGGACTGAATATTTGGGACACAGAGATTGAGAACATGTCTCTGTTTTGTGTGAACTTGCTTCAACTTGCCGGAAGTAGTCTAGGGGTCAGATTCCACAAACAAGACAGCCTTGCAGAACCTGAAGAGCTGTGCTTCAACATCTCGATTTTTAAATAGAAGACAAGCTTCTTACCCTGGCTTTGATGATGGTGGGCCGAGGATCCAGGATACCCTGCATTTTCCTCAGTGCAGGAACAACAAATAGATTACAGGTGACAACGGCTGAGACAGGGTTGCCTGCAGGACAAAGAACAGTTGGTGGTGACTCCCTCTTGATTTACTCTGTGAAATGCTGTAAGTGATCTAAGGCAATTGCACTTCTAAAGGACTCTAAAGAGCTTTTCATGCTACATATGGAAAACATTTAATTCAAGACTGGAGTGGCATATGGGGCCTACTGCTTACATGAATAGGTCCTAGCTTATAGGGCTCTTGATTCATGATTAAGGTTTTCAAGACCTATGGAAAAATAACTTTTAATTATCTAACAGAGTGGCAAAATGCTTTAGTACAAATTCCAAGGAGAATTCTACTGATTTATATGTTTTGTATTGGCTTATAAGAGACGGGTATGACCAACATCTGTCAAACATCACTCGATTCACACATCTGGACTTTCCTAGATGACAATTCTAAAATAAATACTATGATCAGACAGATGCTCCATTGAGCTCTCCCCTGGAAGAAAAGGTACTGTAGCAACTAAAATAAGGGAAAGAGCACTAGAGATACATCTGAAAAATGCCAGCTTATCAAGAGCAGGATTCCTTGTGTAGTCAGAAATCCATGCAAACCCAGAGCAAGAGGAATAAAACAAATTCTTCCTGATTTAGAGGATAGAGATTTGTAGCCATTTCCCTAAGGAAATGTTTACTCTGAGTGGTATTTCCAAGGAATCACAGCACCAGGCAGCGAAGCGATGCTGCCCTCTTTTGGTTCCACGGTACAGTCATAATAAAAGAATTCTGAGACATGTTCCTTGGCATTCCCTCGTTTTTGTCTCCGTTTTCAGTATGTCAGAGCGGATGCACTGACTTACACGCACAGAATATTTATTGTGAAGACAGAGGGAGCTGTGGGAAAAAAACACCCCTGCATAGCACCACTTCCAAAACCCAAGGAAATTGTTGGATGGAAGAAAGAAAGCATAAGGCCTGTACACGGTCAAATTCTCAGGACAGGAACAAGAAAGAACTCCTCAATATACCCCTCTAAGTCTGTCTTTGTGGAAATTTCTCAGAAAACCTTACAGGTACCTTCCTTAGAGATGCCAACACCAGACGTAGGTGCTGTGAAATGTCGCTATTTTGTCTCCTATCTGTCATATATGCATGACAACAAAAGTAAGCCCACAAAACATCTTACCTGGGAGTGCAAAGATTATTTTTCGTACGCCATCAATATCCAGAGTTGCAAAAGTTGTTGGCAGGCTATGGAAAAAGAAAGATATTTAATATCTGCACTGGACCTTGTTTGAACATTATTATGTTATTATTTAAAACATTTGGAAAAGAAAACAAAACCAGGATTTCAGCAGTTTATTAGCACCTGCTGCTTCTTCCATACTGGGGGTATAATCCTCTCTTTGTGATGGCAGAACAATTAGTTTTTCTTGCTATTCAGCTATGAAGTTTTAAGAGGATGATTTTCCTTGTGAAACGGCCAAGAGCAAATGAACTAGTAATCAAAAATCTAAATCCTGTCTTCATGGTAGAAACCAATTAACAAAGAAGCAATACTGAAATGCATTACAGAGCTGTATTCATTTTCATATAAGGCTCTCCAAATTCTTTGTAACACTAGTAACTCTAATTTCCCTTACTCCAGTGCCTACAGCAGTAGTGACAATGGAGCAGTATTTCAGAGCAGCAAATGCTAGCTACTCTGCAGATGAACACATTCAGATAAGCAGGCAGAGCTGCAGTCAGGTTAAGACCTATGTCTATCAGTAAAGAGCCCTCTCTGCCTTTCAGAGCTGCTCCTGTGTTATTTAGTGACTTGTTATCAGGTTATTACAAACAGGACAGAAATGTGAAGGCTCAAGAACGTGGCTGGCAAAGAAAAGGTACTCATCTGTGAAAAAATGTTTTATAAATACCTATGTTAATAGCATCCTTTTAAACATTAGAAATCACACTTTGTAGGAACAATAGTTAGGCTGAGTTCCTTGGCTTCATCTTGAACTAACAGCAGACAACAGGGGCTGACCAGAAGCAACTCTGGAGATTTGCCACACTTTGATCATGACTACCTAGTTTTGTATCTGCTAGGATTAATCAATATCCTATTTTACAAAGGCAAGTTGGTGTTGTAAGTTTTTGTTTTGAAATGTCTTTAACATAATGGGAACTATGTGCCAGACCTCCAAATCTTATCACCAGTACACAAACTAAGGTGCAAGAAATCTAATAGCTAATTCATATTTACTGAAAACTCTGAATTCTCTTATTAGATTTCAGCACCATCATGGGTAAAGTCTTCTGGTATTTTCTCCTGGCAGTGCTGCTAAACCAGATTCAACTTTACATTAGCTCAGCAACTTTTGGATCAAGTGGAGGAATGGTAAATCCCAGGCATCATGCTGCAGTAGTATAGCAGCACATCAAAATACAGACAAACAAAGCAAATTCTGACTTCACTCTTGGAACTTAGTCAAGTGAATTCTTCCCAATATAGTAATCACAATGAATCTCTAAGGCCTTTTAAGACAGAATTAATAAAAACTAAGGCACAATATTTGCTACTGCACTACAGCCAATGAAAATGAGTGTGCTTACATTCTCAGTAAGATTAGATGACCAAATGCTTTGGTAGCAGCAAGAAATAACTTTCTTGCAGCATAAAATGAAAATGGATGTGTGGGGAAAATAAATTTCTTAAAGCTTTTCTGGCTAGTTATTAAAACTTTATTGCTACAAGTCTACAGAGGGATCACCAGAAGAAAGAACTATGTTTGCTTTCAGGTAAGCCAGACCAGAACTTAATATTCCGAATTCTCTAAATCAGGTTATGCATTCTTGTCAGCAGTAGATCCCACTTTTGGGACTTCCCCATATTGGCTGTAGCAGTAAGACAGAAGCAGTGAGCAATTTCCAAGCCTTCATCCAGCATGGGAGAAGATTTCAGCTCACTTGTTCCCTTTATGTAAGGGAGCTGGTGGTAATAGCAGCAGAAGCACCAAACCACATGGGCTGTATGCAGAGACAGTAAAATTTTTGTCTGTTTTCACAGCAAACACCACTTTCTGCTCTGCTCCCTGGCAACAGTTACAGACTAGAGGGAATCATTCCTCAAAGCTGCACTTGGCCTTGTGTTACTGGACCATGCCAATAACCCAGCTGGCAAACAAAGTGCACTCCATTGTTAGTGAGGCAGAGCAGTACGCATCTTTGTGCTACTGCACTGTGAAAGGGAACCCTCTATTTTACATACATGTAGTTTTCATTTTGTCTACAAAGCACAATTCCAGACTCATTAATTTGCAGTGCTACAGCAAAGGAAAGCAATGCTGAAACAGTTTTCTGAAGGCAAACTAAACACATAAAGGATTGTGTTTACTTTAAAATTACTATGCTTAATATGCCAGATAAAACTCAGAAAATTAGCTGTCGTTCCATCTCTCTCAAGAAATTGCTTGTTTGCAAGGATATGACTTACGCAAATTTTGAAGTGAAATGAGAAGCTCAGAAAGCAAACCAGCAGCTTAATGTCCTTACGTTTCCCAGCTGTTTCATAACAATGTCAACATCTGAGCTCTGTGACCACAGTGAAATGGCAACATTTACAGCAGACTAGTTTCTCACCAGTCCCCAACCTTGATTTGCAACACTTTATCAGAGAAATATCTTTTACTGATAAAAAGTAACCTCTCTGTTCTAGTTAATTTCACCCATAAAGAGGCTGAATAATCTGAACAGGACTGATTTTGCTTCTTTTCTCATATATATTTACCATGTGTAGTATATTGGAAAACTGAAATCTACTGAAGCACTTCTACAGGATATTTGGCCCACTATAGACCCCATCAACACTGCCTAAGTAGAAAGATTTCTTACCCTGGTTTCATGAAAACTCTGCCAAAGTGAATCTGTGCGTGAAGATCAATATCCAGCACCTGTTTAAGATAGTCCTGTTCAAATTCAAAAGAGAAAATCAATTACGTAACATCAAAGTGGCTTACATCATCTAAGCATTCAAAGCAATTAATTAATATCAAGTGAAGATGAAAGACTTTTCATATCCTGAAAGTACTACAGTCCAGGGGAGAATTTCCAATATTCAAAAAAAATATTTTCAAAGAGGCGTGGTGAAGAACAGACTCAGTTTAGGTGCCAAACCTGACTCCACAAGGACACAGTAGTGCATTCACTAAAACATCAGCTGCAGCACCAGAATCTTAGAGGACCCCACAAATACCTCCTACTAAAACAGTCTCTATGTCAAAGATGGAAAAAAACCTGTATGGTTCAAAGTTAAGACTTAAAAAAATCAAGGTATTTAATTTTTGCCATGGAAGCTATCTAGCAGTAGATTTAGAAACCTCCTAGTACTTCTGAAACCAATACTGCACTGTAGAAATCATAGTTTTCCAGGATACTGTAATTACTGCCATTTCTCAGGGACACGGTCTAATTCACAGTGGCTGGGGTTAACAGTCCTTAGAAATTAAAAACTGTGGACACCTTCTGTGTTAAAGTTCAATGATTTTGCATAAATATAATTGATCCAGTTATTAAACCAAATTTAACTACTTGTTTAGTCTTTCTTAAAACTTGTTGTATTTCAAAATGTAGTATCCTGTCTGCTGTGCTTAGTGAGATTTAAGACAAAGGACATAACAGTCATCTGTGGAGACAGATTATTGTAGCAGTAAATCGGAAGCTCCCTTGCAGTTATCCGATCTTTCTTCTTTGTCTTTTTAGTGTATGCTCAAATACTCAGAAAGCAGCAACTTTTTTTGAGCCAGGCATGAATTCTAAATAATTTTTTGCTTTCTATTTACCCTCTGGATGTTCACAGTTATTTCATTAAAACTGCTGAAAGCTCAGTATCACAGGGGTAACCATCAAGGGAATATAGAGTCTACGACTTCATGCTGTTGCCCCAAATTCAGACTGGAGAGAAATTAGCTAGAAGGCATGAACACCTGCAATACCATCCAGCAGTCCAGTCACCTCCAAGTGCCCCTGTCTCTGCACTATGTTGCCGCGTTCCCAGTTTAAAGAGGAGCACTTGGTTTTGATTATCTTTCTAAGACTAGTGAGGACAATAATAGGATTGAAAGTAATTGACACTGGTTTAACTACTTATCAATTTTCATGATGTATCCAACAACATGATTTCTACTCAGAAAAGTGACAAAAACAGCACTCATGTTTGCCATCTCCAAATGACTGTCTTTAGTATCTGATATTATAAAAGGAGAGATGTTTCTTTTACCTGCCAAACTCACAGATTCAGCCTGGGATCAAAAAGTAATCTGAGTTTTCCTTGAGTCATGATTAATAAATGTCCTGCAGGTTCATCTACGCCCCACCAGCATCTGTGTATCCCTATTTTCTTTGATGGTTTTGGCACAGGGATTATCAACAGGAACTCAATCAACAATTCTGTTAATGATTCAAAAGGCAAATATATCAGCTCACTGTGTCTTGTATGTATTGCCTCTGTAGGACTATCAGGCGCAAAATGTGATAAAACTATTTTTGTAACAGATACAGCTTTGGCATATTCAGGAGACAGATCTGCTGAGCAAGAGCGAGCTATTTATATACTCAGGTTGCTTTTCAAAGTGCTTTCAAAGTAGCTTTATTCCATCTACTTTTACCTCCTCTAAGAATAAAAAGAAGCCTGTTGCCTTCATGTGCTATTAACCAAATACCTTACTCAACATAATTATATAAATTATTCCTTAAATAAAAACACATTTGCAAATCAAGAAATAGAATCTTCCCTGTTGTACAGTAATAAGAACATAGGGAATGAGGATAGTGCTGGAGACTATTTTCTTGATTAGTTCACATTTAAGTGTTCCAAAAAAAGTAAGACCCCTTTTTAAATAAACATTAACACAAAGGTAGAAGCTCTGATGATAGACTCTGGCTTGACATTCTTATATATACTGTAGGAAGTCATACTTAAATTTAGCATACCTTTTCCCCCATAGATACACCTCCTGATGTAATGATGACATCAGCACGGCTGATACCCTCATTCAGTGCATTCAGTAAATCATCTGGGCTACAGAAAAGAACAGGCAAGTAGATTAGTGGCACAGAACTAGTACAAGTTGTAGTGAAAGCAAGTGTCTGTGTGTTTACAGAGATGTATTTTAAGAAAGAGATACAGCTCCTGGACAATATAAGATCTTTTCCTTATTAACCCTGCTCTACTCAACACAGTCTCATTGAGTGAACACCACACCGTTTGGCACCTTCCTGTCTAAGAACTTCGCAACAGCAACATTGGGATACTTCAGACTGGGACTGAAGAACACTAACATAGATGTCAAAAAGTGTGCAACTTGCACAGTAGGCAGCAATACAAATTATGATTTAGATGAACTGACATGGATATATAAAGGGACCTAACCCATAAAAATTACTGGCCACCAAGCAGGCTGCAGTACTACCTGTCTAGCTTATTTGATGTGTACAAAACTAGGGGTAAGACTCCACTTCAAACTTTCATTAATGAAAAGTGGGAATAAGCCCTTTGTCTATCTTCTCCATCAGAGGGCTCTGCAGCCAAGCCAGCTGTATATCCACTTCGTCTTGAAAAAACACAATCCGTCCTGTTCAAATGCCTACTTAACTTCTTGAGGAACAGCAAGGGGAGAAGTGACATTCCTCCATACGAAGAGTACAGCTGCAAAGATGAAGGACAGAAGCTGAGTGTACTTCAGTTTTGGTGTCCTGACTATTTTCTTTTTGGTTTTTTTTTTTTTTTTTTAGATCTAAACTAGTGGAGAAACTTAATAATACAGCTTACATAAGACCAAAGGAATTCAAAAGAATTCTCAATTTATTAAATACCTACTTTAACATTTGTGAGCTGATCAAAAGCTGATCAGTTGCTACGATTGTATGTCATGTTCCTTCAACAGTATGTTTTCGTTTCAGTGATTCACAAAGTTTTTCATGAAAGGCTGCTCCCTCTTAGAATGCTAGTGACTGGATATTCACCTGGAATACAGCACCTCAGTTAAATGCCACACTACAATTACAAAATACCATTATTGGTTATCAAGGCTTTGCAGGCTGCAGGTGGCATGTGGGCTGTCCTTTGGGAGCTCTGGCTAGATTTCAATAAAAGATAAAATCACTGCAGTTATTTTGGGGTTTGAGCTGAAAAAAGGAAAATTAGAACTACTAGGCAAGTCCTGTTTGACCTTTCAGAGAACAGAAACAGTGTATTTCAAAAGGCCTCAGAAAGAAAAATCCTTTCTTCTGAGCATCCTGTCTTTGCCCATGGTTTATTGAAATCAAAGCAGCAGTTAGCAGTATGTGGTGCTGTGCACACTACAAGTTATGTCACACAAGAAAGACTTTGCTCTCTCACTGAATAGGCATTTCAAGTACATGCAACCCTGCACACCCCTCATCTCCTCACCAGAGAGCCCACACATGTCCTCTAACCTGATTATGCCTTATAGGCAGAAAGACTCAAGGCCCTTTCTCCACCATGTCCAGTGACTGATGCAGCATCTTCTTTGGTATCAGAGTGTGGTTATTCTGGAAAACTTTTCTATTTGTGTTTGGTTGCATCCACTGTTTAGGGTCGTATTTTTTGTAAGAGGTAGGCAACAAACTACAGCAAATCTGCCCTAAAGAAGGGCAGACTGCTGGTGCCATAGAGCAGGTTACAATCAATCAGACAGAATTATACCCTACCATTTTTTTAGAGGAAATGGTGATTTCAGGTATTGTGGTATGCCTCCACAACTTTTGTTTAGTGTACTGGGTATCTCTGGTACTCTAAATGGCCTATAATGAATGGCTAAATTCTGTTGTCTTTGGGAGAAAATACAGAACACCTGGATTTGAGCAAAACTATCTTCTTTGTTCTTCAGGAAACAGACATTTTCTCAGCTGCCCCTTCTGAAATCTCTGGATCATTTTATCTGAAATTCAGCACGAGTCTTCACCAATTGTTGAAGGCAAGAGGAAAGAAGCAAGTCTGCTGTTGGCTACTGTCAGTATCTTCTTCAGAACCAACTGTTTCATCTTGATTGTCTAATTAATAATCTGTATGTAGTAAGATATTGCTTAAGATTATTATAGAGTTTTTAATAGGAGAAGTCTCTCAAGATCTAAGTATTCCTTAATCCTTGCCAATGAGGACTGGAGTGCAGACTGGAATGCAATAAGGAATACGTATTCTTTACACACATTGACAGAGGTCTTCCTGAAGCCCTGTGACAGCCAGACACACTACAATTACTAGGCTAAGACTGCTTTCAGTGTATTTTTCTCATTAGGTTGTGATGCAGCTGAGGACCTTTCTAAAGCTTGCTTCAGGCTGTTTCATTTTATCTTGCTTAATTATTTAAGAGTTATCCATAGGTAGAAAGACCATCTGTCTGAGGACATCCTAAATCTGAATTATGAAGCGTGCTTGGTTTTGGTTGTGGTTTGAGAATAATGGAAAAAAGTGAAAAGCAGTCAAGTGTATATTTAACTGTTGTTTAACAGAACAGAAGTTCTCCTACTTACATACCAAATATATATATGTGTGCATATATATAAAATTAATTAACAAAGGAAAAAACCAAACAAACCCAAAATAAGCCCAGACTCAGATGAGGTGAAGACTCAATTCACACCTTTGTTTATGAGGGTAGCATATAACTGGAGTAGTTCATCAAACTTTTTTTTTTATTACATGTCATGTAAAACGTTGAAATAAGTGGATTTGGTGCATTTCTATTTTTAGCATTTCCAGTTGAATGACTTGCATAAGATACCCCTTTCTTTACCATCTGTATTATGCAAGACATTTAAAAATTCTACCACTAAAACTTTATGCAACCAATAGCACTGCCTATCACCTTCAGATAGTTGCAAAATGCACTGAATCCTTCCAAAATCAAAGATGTGATAGAAATTTTATTGTAATAAGTGGAATTATTATGCTAGCTTGGCTTTTATTCTGATGGAAAGAGACATTTACAGAATTCTCCTGCTTTTCTTTGCAGAAGGTTTCTCTCCTTGTAACACATTGGTCACATTGCTTTTTATCACTAAGTCTGTCTAACTTTCTATCCTACTTGAGTCTGGCAGTTCCATGACTCAGTAATTAACACAAAACACTCCTTACAGTAGTCACCTACTGTAATCTTCAATCAACACTGCAGCAAACATTTTCCTTTCCTTTAGTTGAATTAATGCAGAGAGTTATCATTCAAATGTCTATTAACATGTATTTGATATAATCAGATAAGATGCTACTTCTTGTTTAATTTGTTGTATAGCAATGAGCAGCTTCTCCTTTGGACTGTCATGGAAAAAGAATAAAGTGAAGACAATTAACTTCTGAAAGAACAGACAAAATAACTTTGGCATCTGAGCATAAGAGAAAAATATTGTTCAAAAAGGCATGTGACAAATCACCATGAAGATGAGAAATAACACTCACTGCGCAGGTACAAACCACAAACTATGTTCTGGCCATTCCCAGGGACAGGATACAGGATTAGCTAGACTAATGGCCTAATATAATATGATAAATCCTTTAAAATGTCTTGTGAAAATGCTACTCTTGGATTTTTTTTCCTTCATGGTCAGAACTGTAACAGGTTCTCAAATATAATGGTGAATACCTTAATCAATGTAAAGTAGGTTTTGATGGGAAGTCTCATTTCCAGATGGCAAAACTGTTCTGTTTCATTTGGTGATTTTCAAAGTCAGAGTAACACTGTGCACAAGAAGGGAGTGCTCTTTTCTAACATGCTGCAATTGATTGCAAATATTACATTCCCTCTATGTTCCATATCACATCCCAGCATCTTCTGTAAATACAACTAAGAAGAGTTGTTCTAGAACAATTACACGTAGTTTACGAAACTATTCTTATAGGTAAGAAAGCACAAATCCAACCTTTTTATTAACAGTAGAAATCTCCATCTACAGCAGATTGTGTCTGTACAAATATTATATGTATTGTACATATATTTTTGAAACTGCAGACATAATACTTTGCATAAAGAAACATGTACATTTAAGTATACCTTTCTATTATCTGCTAATTTTGTCAGTCTGATAAACAGAGTATCGATGTCACTACCTCAATTTCCTGACCCTCTTTATACAGAATGGAGCAAAAAAATCTGGAAATTAGTCGGAGGGTATCTGCTGCATAGTGGCAGCAGGATATGTAGAATCCAATAAGCAGATGCATGACACTGCAGTTGACATGCCACTTGATTTCATTAATTTGAAGAGAGGACTTGCAGGATGGCAGTATACCAGAATAGGAATGCTTTTTGGATTCATGAAAAATCCTGATTATCAAAGCTAGTTTGTGGAAAACTGTTACACATCACTTGATTACTAAGATGTCTTTGAACTGAAAAGATAGGAATGAGCTTAAAAGCTTGAACAGCGAAATTACACAAGCCTCATTAAAACAGACATCAGCCATGTAGGAGACTTTTTTATCTCCCTCAAAAGAAAGTACAGTACAGCCAAGAATTCTCAGTGTTTTAAGTGCCATTTTGAAGTACCCTAAATTACAGTGTAATTTTCTCTTTCAAATAGAAATCAACATCTGTTAATTCACTTCTGTTGATCCTATTGTGTGCTTCACTGTCATTAATTATAAATCTGTCAGCCTTTTCAGTGGTACAACCCTTAACAGCAGCAGTTTGATACATGCAATTAAAATGCTCACTGTTATAATTTAATTTAGAAAATAAGTAACAACAAATGGTGATCTGCATCACCTACTACTTTGCAGTAAAATGAGTTATCCCTGTAAAAATCGAACTGAAACATCCAGTTAGGACTGACTTACCAAGCCATTGTCCAAGTACAAAATCCACAGTTCACTGCTAATTTCCAGGACCATTTCCACCAAGTTCTTTGGCACAGTAGTCTCATTCATTCAAATTAACCTCAACGCCTGACAGTCATTTCCAGTCCTTGCTGTTCATTGCCATATACAGCTATTACTGTTGGGTGGCTAACAGAAATACTTGTACTGTACTCCAGCTTTTATAAGTCCAGGTCTTTTGGAAAGCCATACTAGCAGAATTTGTGCATGCAAACCATCACAGTTAGCCCCTTAAACCTGAGTGCTTGATGGATATATTGGACACAGATACATAAAGATATGCATGCACTATAAGGCACCAGAGGCATGCAGAAGTGTCTATTGTGAGTACAAAGGCAGAGCTCAGTAACCTTTCTTGCCTACTGTTTTACTTTATTGGAAAGCATCTCAAGTACATCAGTCATATGCTGAAATAATGACCACTTCAGACACAATTCCTCACAGACTCAGCAGAGCTACAGGTTCCTGGATGCACAGTGAAAACTGAAGTACTACCAGTGAACCTACATCAATCACACACGAAAGTCCAAAGGAGACCAGCTGCTCCTCTAAACTACAGTAGTTGACTGCAAATTTCAAAAACCTATGTGCTGTCTGTAGGTACCCTGAGTTTAGCACATTCTGGCCATGCCCGCACAAACTGTGAACAGTGGTTTGTGCTAATTTTGCATCTTTTGAGGTCTTTTTTCTGCTAAACAGATCTTCCAGAAGAGGATATATAATTAAGGTACAAGGACCTGCCAGAAATTGCTCTTGTATGCAAAGATTCCGATCAAGCTTCCAGTTCCACATCAGAAAACAAAAGAAACACCTCCAAAACAACAAAGACTTTACCAAAGTAAAACTTCTATAAAAACCAAAACCCAAAGATACTGTACTTACTACACTCAAACAGAGATCTCATCAAGCTCAATGACATTTCTGTTTGAGGAAAGATGGGATATGGATTTGATCCTTTATGATTAACTTTTTCTTCTTGTGCTCATTCAGTTGAGGTGACAGATTTCAAAATGAATAGATGAATGCAGCTAGGCATAAAGACAAAGTCTGTCACACACTTCTCACCTCATGGCCAACAGGAATATTTTGCATATCAGTAATTTGCAGGATGCAGATTAGTGATTAGGTGCTATATTAGGTTTAGCCAGCTAAACCCCATCTTCTGTGGAATGCAATATTGAATGTAATCGAATGAATATATTTCAATGTATTTCAATGCATGTATTCAATGAATGAATATTTGAACGTAATAGGAATTCTGTGTTTTGACTAGTCTGGTTTTCTAAGGCAGAAGAAGATCCGATTTTGACGATGTATGTAGGAACATATGGGCACTCTTCTGAAACTGTATTTGTTTCAAAATTCTCCAGTGTATTTCATCATGTTCTCACAATGTTTCTTCCTTCTACCTTCTGTGGTATTTCCCTTTGAACAGATGCACTATATTTTCCCTAAGAATATATAGGCCAGCTTGTGAGGAAAGCTGGAATAATTACAGCAGCTTCTGGCTTGTTCAACATGACTATGTGAGTTTTGTCTATCTGACAACAACATAAAAGAACACGTCTTTGCTACATTTTGCTGGTCCTTTAACTGCTGCTGCTGCAAATAAGAATGCTGTTTTGCAGAGAATTCTTTTTCCTGTTACATTTATGAACTCGAAGATACTTTGATCAGAGGTCTTCACTCTTGCTGAAGTTACCATGAGATCTGCCTAATGATTTCAGCTTTTTCTGTCTCTGTATCTTGATGACAATGTATTTTACTCCACTGTTTTCATGAACTATTTCAGAAGACTTCCACGAATGATAACACAGTAGAAAGGTCAGAAAAAGAGAGTCATGGGAGTTCCACAGGAAAAGGTCCCATGCTGCAGAAGCCAGGTGCTTCTGTACCATGGAACATTCCTACATGAGGGAATTTACATTGATGATGGTTGAGTCCTGAGCTGCATTCTTGTCTGCTGCTTATGTACATTCATCTGCAAGCTTGTGAACTGTAATTACTATTTTTTTCATCAATGCTGAAAGAACAGGACCTTTGATAGAACACGAGCTTTGATAATGCAGGTGCTGTCGATTATATTAAGCCCTGAAGGTAAGAAAAGGCCTGAGAACAGCTGGTTGCATTAACTAATAAATTATCCCTGACTACTTTACTGGCTGGAGAAAACAAATCCTACCCCAATACTTTCCATAAGTCTATTTTTTTCTGAGAAGTTGGCTGGCATTTCAATGGTAAAGATAATAGCCTCTGTTTTATCTTCCTTCTTATGAAAGAGGTGAATCCATATGGATTCATTGAAAAGTTTTCACTTTTGGAGTGAAAAATATTCAATAGCTGTAGCTGGGTTGAAATAATATATATATACATGGAACTTATATAATATATATATAACCAATTATACAACTTATATATAACATAACATATATAAGTTATTATATGTTATATATATAACTTATATAACTTAGGTATAATTGAGTGAAGAGTACACCACACAATACAATAATCAATGCCTCAATAATTGGACATTACTCATCAGTAAAGATTACAGGGCACTGGTGAGTCTGAAAAGTAAACGTGGTTCTGCAGTTAATTCTTTCAGATATAACTGAAAGTAAAATAATATGAATAATGTAATTAGTGACAACTGCTTATATGTTGCAAACAGTATTGCAAAGTCTGACAAGCAGTGACATGGTACTTGGTACATTATGGAATAATGTAATTTCTTACATTTTCATTTTGCTTTAACTTCAATTTTAAGTAAATTTTAAATAAATTTAAACTGAATTTAAAGTAAATTCATCCCTTGCATAAATGGATATAACTGCTACTGAACTACAGTATGGATGTCTCTATGGCAGGTAGAAATGCAGTCCTTAAAGGCAATGCTTCCAAATGGAGGCTTTCTCTGTAAAGCTCCACCTTTTACAGAATCACAACTTAGTCACCTGGAAAAATGTCTGTTTTCAGAAGAAAAATTAGTTGGAAGCCACATTTCAGAGACAATATAAAAAGGCCTTTTAAATTCCCTGTCATCTGCTAGGTCTTAAACCAAATAGTTACTTTTTTAAAAAATGTCAAATGAAGTATGACATCGATTTTTGTTTACTAAAGCACAGTACAAATTATCCAAGAAAAGTAAACTACAGTTTATTAGAAGTAAGAGAAGAGAAGGAACTAAAAGAGAAACTTACTCTGTCTGAGACCAGCAAATCAATTTTTTGACAGTCGTTAGCTGATGGAAGGAACTAGACCTTCATTTGTCTCTATGATATATTCCTTCAAGCACAAAGATGGGAGCAGAAGCATTTGGTTACTGCTCATGCTTTGGGTAGCAAGGTTTTATTCTAGAGTCCATTTTTTTTGTTGATGCTTGCTCCAGCACTGATTAGAAAAGACAAAAGGCTCATTTAATGTGTCCTCTGGATTTAGGCTATTAGCAATGATACATGACTTCCATGAGGTATTCCAACTAGATCACCTGCTTGGTAGCTTCCAGCTTCTAAGCAATTTCTGATAAAGCAGACAGTCTATATTATGTTCTTCACATTCATCTAAAATGTTTTAAAGATGACAGGTTCTCATAGCTAACTGCAGTTCATTTTTTGGGGATGTGCTGTGTACAGCTTAAGATTCTAATGGGTTGATATCTTTGGTGAATTTAATGAGGAAAACCTAAATTTATGACAACCTGGCTTCAGCATGAACAACCAATTGCTAAACAATTTTAGAGGACTAAGGATATAGCAGATTGATCCAATAATGAGTACAGAAACTTGTTTTTCTAGCATGCAAAGTAAGCATTAAGCTACAATTCAATCCTCCAACTTTTTGTTACAAAACCAGGCCGATTAACCTCAGTGAGGATCCTCACACGAATTAAGTTTTTGGGTACTAGCCCACCATAGGTTTTGCATTGCTTTTCAGCCTGTATTTAGTTCCTATAAGAATCAAACTACAGAAGCTAATTTTGCTGTTTGTTAATGGAGAAAATGTCAGGTGGCACACTCTCCCTCTGTTATCACTCCTGCCCCTTTGGCCTGTCGGTGATAGGAGGTAAGTTCTGTAAATTAATCTACATTATTAAGCCATCCTCCTAAATAAGATCTGGCACACAATTGTACATGTATTTTAGAAAAAAAAGCGTACTGATAATTTAGAGATTTCATGAGCATTCCAGTTAGCCTGCTCTAGAGATGATCAGCACATTAATGGGAAAACAAGTATGCAGGTATGACTGAAGAGTCTAAACTGTGATTTCCCTAGAGCTCTACTCCGCTACTATCTTCAAGAAGGTTTCTTCCTAATTTGCTGTATTTTTAAAGGGAAAAGACTTGATGTATAAAGATATTTGCTGCTACTGCTGAGTAATGTAAACATTCTTGGTATTAACAGAACTTCAATTTTACTAATGTTGCGGAGCCATATATGTCTACAGTGCACTGGTGCCTAAGAACTTAACTGATAAGGCAATGTTATTTAATAAACAGAATAAAAATACCATTTCCTTCTGTATGGCAACAACCTATAAAATCTGTGCTCTGAGCTCTGTACTGACAGACATCTAGTCAAGCCTGCCTGTGAGCATGCATGTGTCTCAACTTCCCAAGTGTTTTAAAAACAGTGCTCACCAATCTGGTAGGCCTGTCTTCGCAGTGTTCTGGAAGCTCTGTGTGCCTTCTTCTTTAAAAACATCTGGCTTCCTGAGGGTAAAGGAAGCAGAAGGGGTATAATAAAGAGCTAGGGAAGGAGAGAGGATCCTGGGGTGAAAGGAATACTCTGTGCCCAGCTGTGTCCCCCTTAGTGGCTCTGAATATTCAAAATCTTCATGGGAAATGCTTCCTCTCTGCAAGACCAGCCAACAGAACAGACAGAGAATGCATGGGAACACTTTTCTGTCATAGTTTTGACAGGGTTCTCACAAGGATGAAGAGTGAAGTTGTGGATGAATTTAGGCTCAACTGGGCATGCCAACAATGCATAGCTCATCTTTTCTTGCAGAGTCTATGGAGAAACGTCTTTACTCTTGACTTGCAGGCAAAACAAAATGAAGCATTAAACACTGACATTTTGGAAGGAAGACCACAGATAATAACGTGAAAATACTTGCAGATGTGCCCTATTGAAACATTTTTACTCACATTTTCTAGCTTCTTAGTCAGGAAAGGGCCTCAAGGCATATTAAATGTCACCTTCTTGACTACAAGGGGAATGGGCCTTATTTACCCTAATTTTATATCTCCATAGTCAGTAAAGATGCCACTTCATTCATGAGAAGCTTCATACTGAGCTACCCTGCCCCAAGAGATAGGATTAGAAAAAATGTCCAAAACTGAGAAAGTTACTGCTATAAGGATCTTATTGAAAATTATGTTTTGCTATGAATTCCTATTTTATGAAGAAAGCATTTCCTTTTACATACACTTCTTCCAAGCCAGTTTCACTGGGAAGAAATAATCATTAAATAGCATCCTTTGTAACAGAAATATGAAATAAGCTGAAATCTGTCTAGATACTCTTAAATGTAGGAAAAATAAATCTAAAATGTGAAACATCTTAATTAGAAACACAGATTTATAAACGTCTCTTAAAATAAAACCCTAAAATAAGTTGTTTCAGACTGAAATAGACCAGGTCATGAATTGTTATTGTGCAACTCTTGAGCCCCTCTTTTCAGCAGGCTGGACTGTTAACAGTAACAAAGTCAATCTCGCTCCACAGCCCCCAGCACAGGCTCAGTTCATCCTGCACGTAGCAGCTGCTGTCTATCGTTTAGGTTGGACCAGATGATACTTGATGATACTTCAACCTTGCATTCTATGATTCGATTCCGCGATAATTTCAAAGATCACTTCTGGGAAACAGAGATCTTGTCTGACTGAGGAATGTGAGGAGAAGACCGGGCCTGCATGCCTGCACTATTCTTACACTGGTACGTGTGCACACGGACACTGCTACATGAACTCTAAAATCCTCTCTATCATCTTGTAAATCCTTGCCTGATTTCTCTTCATATGTCATCACAGAAATGGTATGTCAGATCAGATGCATACTAATGTTATTAGAAGTCATGGAACAATGTTAAAATTATTCAGGTTACAAGTTTAGGTGTCTATATCCTTCTGACAGTTTTCCCAAGATACCCATTTCCTCAAATGGCTTCAGTCCCTCATTTGTCCTACTCACCATCAGAGAACAAAGTTAGTTTTTGTTTCTCAAATAGGGTCACTATGTCAGGAAGTGACATACAAAAGGCTTTCAGATTTCATAAGTGATCCCAGATTCTGGTTTACTCATCAGCATTAAGACAGGAGTCTCAAAGATCAACAACTTTTGCCAGCAAGGTTCTAAATCCTAAAAGTACTCTGACTCTCACAATATTCCTCTCCCAGAAGAGAGACTGAAACTACAGATGTTTCTAAACACAGTGAATTACAGAGATAAGGGAATCAAAAGCATCATATTGAAAATTACAGAAAGTTTTACACTTATTTGAGCATCACATATTAAAATACCCAAAGCTCTGACTGGCACTGTCTTCAAAGATAACTGTTGCTGTGTTATTTCTGCTGATACTGGTCTTCTGAGTTTGTGCTTCTACTACATATTGCCCATCAGTAGAACATGAAAATTAATTTAATTCTCTGAAGTAAGAGTTCAGAGGTTATTTGTGAGAAGGAGAAATTATTTTGATTAGTCTATCTGATTTGGTACTTATTAAAATTGGGACTCTCCCTGAATTTGCTTCTGTTTGAACTGTAGATCATGTTGAAATAAATATCCAATCTTGCTTTTAAATGAGTTTCTATCAAAGCATTTAATATAGTTTCCTATAAACTAATAATTTCAGTGTTTACAGCCTGAAGTGCTGTAACTAATATCAAGCCATTGCTGCTGAAACAGAAACTTTATTCAAAGTTTATTCTCCATGTGGCTCAGTATTACTGGAATGTAATCAGGTCATTATGTAAGATCTTTGTTGAATTAAACAGTCTGAGTTCTGACACTGTTGGAACATATGGTCCATCTTTTAACCATAAAAAAATTAATGGTTCTTCTCTGAATTCTTGTTATGCTCTTTACCTGGGAATACAAAGGTAAAATCAAAAATAACCTTCTGATTATACAGGAGGCTTAGCTCTTTATACATAAGCTAGAACTTATATTCAGCAGATTTCTTGCTACTATTCTCAAATCTTCTCCTAAATCTTTACTTTTTAGGATATAGTCCTTTGTCCTGTAAGTCTTATTTACATTCTTTAGTCATATTATATATATATATATATATGAAGTCATACTTGGCTGTATGAATGATGTACTAATAAAATTTTCTAAGTGATTCATATTGCCGAAACAGTGAGCCATCTTCAACATTCACCACTTCTTTGATCTTTCTGTATTTACTGCCTTTATTAGTTTAAGCTATTTTCTTCTAGGGTATTAATAGTAAAATGTCAATCTTGAAAAATTTCTTAGTGACTTGGGAACCCAAATTTCTATATATGGTCTAGATAGAAAGGATGTTGAAAGTAGCTTAAGTGAATGATATTTTGGCTTCTAGAGGCTGAGTCCTCTTCTAAACAGTACTTACGTCTCCAAGATTTTTTTTTTTAAATGTTAACATGTCTCAAAAACAGAGTAGTTTTTATTTCCCTCCAATAAGTACAGCTATAGATTCCCTCTGTTTTCAAATACAGGAGGATTTTCACAGTATTCTGTCTTCTTTATTATTTGATTTTTAGTGTCATGTTCTACTATTGTGGTTCTATAAATGCTAATTCAGGAAGAAGTTTATGCTTTTGTTGAGGACAATTAGAAGAATGACACGTTGTGCATTAGCTTTGCACCTGCCACCTCTACAGCATAAAATTTTACTACCTCTCACACTACATAGTTTCCTACTGGTACAGAAGGTCCCCTGGGCCTTGCACTGGCCCCTTTCACAGGTTCTTTTTTCCACCTCTGCTTTGACTCAAACACTTCTTTGTGTTTTCTGAATATATGCAGTAGATGAGATGACAACTTATCTGAAGTTAGCTCTAACGATTATCAAGAGTTGTGACAGATATTAAACATTTCTGCTTGAAAAGAAGAATATTCTTCTAGACAGGGCACAATGAAAGAGAAGACCTCCCTGTCTGAATCACCTTCAAACTGTTACCCAGTGTCACTGGATTCATTAGGCTATGATCATACTATATGACACCATCTTTCTTTGAGCAGATCTGGAACTGAATTCACTTTAGCAAAAACTAATATTGTGACATTTGATTTACAGCCTTTTCTCCGACAAGCTTCTTCTCACAGTCAGTTAAACGATACTGCTACTGCTAAAAATCTGTCCACACTATATTTGATTTTACCCAAGTTGGACATTAAACTGGTGCTTGGAGAGGCTCGGATTCTGTGCCTGCATTCTGTCTATAACTCACTCATATGATAACGCATGTCAAGTTGATACTGCATGACAAATGTTAGAGTTAGAGCAGTTTCTCTGCTCCTCTCCCTCCACTCCAGATGTTCCATCTGAATGATAATACTAGTAATCACATGCAACCCACACAAGTACGCAAGACTTAAACCTCTTTTTGAATGCAAAACATAAAATTCAAGCAGACCAAATCCTTTAATCAGATTGTAGTATCCCTTCCAAAATATGGAAAGACTATTTGAAAGCCTTTATTTTAGGGATAACATACAACAATGGTGTCACAATAGCAAGGGTGATTTTTAATGAGTTTACCTGTCACTTAGGAGATCTATTTTGTCAAACAATATGTGATAAGAGACATATATAAATGAGAGACTAATCAATTTTAACTTGGAAAAGCTCTCATATGCTGCTGATTTTATAACTATTCTGATAAATTTTAAAGCAACTGAGCACATAAAGATGCAAATTTCCTAAATTTTTCTCCTACAGGGAGAGAGACATTTTTCTCTCTCTCCATTGTGTAATCACAGGCTCATAAATGAAAATGCATCTGGAAGCAGCTAATGTTATACTTGTCTCAGAGAAAAACAATACAGGAATTAGAAAATAGAGAAAAGAATGCAGAGAAGGGGAAAATGCAGTCATGTAAACAAAGGTAAAACTAAAGGAAATTGAATTCATTACATATCTAATCAAAATTCTTTAGCAAGTTTAATAAAAGAGCCTCTCATAGAAGGAAAACTGTGAAAATGGAAGACAGCTTTTTAAAACAGAGGTCTACACTATTTTGCTAGGACTAAACTTTAGAGCTTTAAATAAACAGTGGATACAAAGAACAACACAAATGAAATAATCAGACACAAAAAATACTGTGATAATTAAATTAATGGTTCTACAGATCAGATAAAAGATGTAACTCTTGTTTTATCAATGGTTTCTAAAGAACCAGATAATTTCATTGACTACAAACAAAGCAAATTAAATTAGAAGCCTTTCTAACTTGGTCTTGCGATATGAGACAACATTCAGAAGTACATTGGAATACCAGTTTTAACTGGCCAATTGTTTTTGCAATTTTTTGACAAGCTGTTTAGCTATTCACACGAAGATGAAAGACACAACAGTGAGAACATCAGAAGGGTTCTTTTTTTTTCTGCTTTTGCATTTGTTGTTTTTGGAATAGTTTTAGAAATAGATCTTCCATTTCTACTCAGAGATGTGGGCTTTTCAAACAGCTTGCTTTTGACGTGCTAAGAACACAAATAGAGAAAATCTTGGCTTCTAGCCAGACGTAGCTTCAGCTGTATCATATTTTCCAGGTTTGTTTTCTTTTCCTATTGCTTGCTTCTAGGATTTTAACTGTAGATCTTATCTATGTGTTTCGAACTTGCTGTTTTCATTTTTAATATTGAGTAATACATACAATTTATGAGAATGGAAACAAACAATGACAATCTCAGAAATTGTTAAAATGCTCAAATAATAAAGAAATTGCTGGTTTCAACTGAAAATTCAAATATTGGCTAAAGTGAGACTTGAGTTGGCAGTTCAAAATGTAACTTCATATGATTAGTAAGCAAAGGTATTTTGAAGTGTTTCTAACTATTCTGCAGACGCTCACAGACATTCCACGTGCTTTTCCATCCTTTCACATTCTCTGTTTGAATGTGCTTACATCTATCACAATTCCAGGCTATGAAAAAGCTGCATGAGCTGGTTGCTTACTTAAACACCTGTGAAACATACGCTGAACTGAAATATAGGAATACTTACCTCTAAGCTTGTCTCTGCATGTACTACTCTAAACCAATTCGAATATTAGCTCTGTAAATATGACTGACAGAATTTCCATGCTTGTTAAAATCTTGACCGGTTACAAACAATAATACTGCTCAACTGCACTCCCTATTATATGCTCTCTCAAACTCCTATGGTATACAGAGACATTGCCAGTAAAATGGAGTAAAAATTTACCCAATTAAAAATATATAAGCAAAAAGAAACAGGAAAAAAAAAAAAAAAAAAGAATATAACACCCATGTGTGAAATATGGTAATGAAGAAATTCCTTACAGTGATAGCTTCAAATTAAAAATTACAAATCTTTAATTTTCCCTTCTGAGAAGTATTGTTTGCCAGTTATTTTTACTACATCTATTTTTACTACAGGTATTGCAGGCACATAAAATCTTTCTTTTTTTCACTCTTCAGATACATACTACACATACAAAATAAACTGCACATACATATGAGCACGAACACACACACAAACTGGTTTAATTCTAGTAAACCATGTAACAGACACTGAAGGCTTGTTCACCTTTTCTATAAACATGCTAACTAATACACCAAAATTGTACTCTTTGTAAGATTAAGTCTCTTGCATTTGTTCAACATTTGCATAGGAGCTTTATTACATGATGAAATAATACCATAGTTACTATCAAACCAATTTACATAATCAGATTTTTCATTGACTGAAGCAGAAGTGCAGATGCATTTTTCTGTAAAGGGGACTGTGGTTGTTTAGCCTGGAGTAAAGAAGGCTTAGGGGAGACCTTATCACTATCTGTAACTACTTTCAGGAGGTTGCAATGAGGGAGGTGTTGGTCTCTTTTCCCAAGTGATGTGATGAGAGGAAATGGCTTCAAATTATGTGAGGCGAGTTTAGTTTTGATATTAGGAAAAATTCCTGCACTTAAAGGGCTGTCAAGCATTAGAACAGGCTGCCCAGGGAAGTGGTTGAGTTGCAATCCCTGGAGGTATTTTTAATGATGCATAGACATGGCACTTACGGACATAGTTTAGTGGTGGATTTGGCAGTGCTCAATTGACCATTGAACTTGATGATCTTTAAGTTCTTGTTGAACCTAAATGATTCTATGATCCTACGACTCTAAAATTATTTGTTATTTATTACTGAAAGCCTTCAAGATTATTTATCTTCACAGACACTCCATGCCTAGGAGGTCAGAGAAAAAATTCCTGAAGGCAATGGAGCACATAGTCATATTTTTGCACAATGACCTTCAACCCTGGTTGACTTTATAGCCAAATTTGAGACTATAACTTTTTGGTTAGGACAAGGCCATAAAGAATAAACAAGCTTTACATTCTGATGAACAATCTCATGAGCTTAGACTCTGTTCTCATAAAATCACCACCTGAAACTAGAAACATTCATGGGCAGAAGGTTTTTGATGTTTATTGGTATTTGCAATAAAAATGGAGTTTTGCCAGGCCAGAGTAGCAATAAAGATGCCTGAATGTAGACAGTAAAAGTATCCAGGAGGGTGTGCTTTTCCTGAGATTGCAACAACCGCTGTAATTGCTGTGCACCCCATTTCCTACATGAACACTTCAAATACAACTGCATGACCTGGAGCCACTATTCAGGCTGGTTCACTATCGTAAAACCGCTCAGTAGCTGGCCCATTCATGTACTTTCGGTCAACCCAGTGATGTTTTGTATTGAATCCTGCACAAGGGAAGACTGCTTTTGAAACAAGCTGTTCCCCAGCGGTAACCTTGTCTCCCTGCTTGGTTGTTTTGTCATCGATGAATGTGGAAAGTAGATGATGAAATTCACTTTTTTTTTTCCACTTCTTTCTGATCTGGCCTCACCTTTAGCTACCTATAAGGAACACCCCTTTCCTCAAAGAGGTATAAGTGAACCTGAAAAACTCCCCATCAAGCCAAGTCTGTCAATTGGTTTGATACCCAAAAAGAGAAACAAGAAAACTTGTCCAAAGCCTTTGCGGCACAATAAGTTGAAGAAATACATTATGCTGAGGAACTCAAGGCACGGATGACAGGCATTGCACAGCCTTGAAAAGGACATCAGACTGAACACTCCAATCACTTATCCTAGAGCTCTCAACAGGAGATGTTACTTTGCTACCACTAGGAAACATGAAACAATCACTGTCAGATGAACAGAAAGACTGATCACAGGTACTACTCTGTGACAATCAAAGTAGAGACCATTAAAGGAAAAAAAATATTCACTCTTTCTAATTCTTTGATATATTTCTGGAAATGTTGAGCAACATCCAGCAGTGGGGCCTTTCCCAAAAGACATCATCTGACAAAATTTTATACTCTAAATTAATTTTCTCATGGAAAATAAACCCTGAGAAAAACTTTCCTCCTTTATTGGATCAGAAAAAAGTACAGTTGCTGTAGAAATGCCTCTTTTTGCATTTTTAAGTACCATGCTTGTAATGATAGTGAAGCAATAAATACAATTTGCACACTAACAGATGCTTCAATGAAGGGAAGGCAAAACAAGATAAACACCATTCAATAAAAAATTATCAAATTATCCATCTTAATATTAGAATAGACTTATTTATTTCTCTAATGAAAGGGGTAAAACACCTTCTTCAAGATGTGACCTGTCACAGCCCTGTCACACTTGCAGTAAGTGACATTTTCTCTGTCATTTCTTTCTTTCATGGATGCCATAAAGTGCACCACATGCATATGAAGTGACATCTTTACTAACACGTGGTACTTACTTATCTCCCACAATTCCCAAGTTGATTGTCGGATAGCCATGTTCTTGGATTGTAGCTAAGAGAGTTGAACGGTTACTGTCCCGAATCTTTCCTGGCAAGAGGTCATCTTCAGGATTCAGTAGCTATAAAACCAGAAACACTTTCAGTCAGTCTACTTGCAATACTCTGCACACGTAAGAATTTTCTTCTTCATACAGGACAGAATATTAGACACCTATAATAAAATATATATATGAAAAGTGATTTAGCAAATTTAATAATATATATGCTTGTTTACTCCAATCCTCCATGTTACGTAGTTTGCTTCTATTGGTCCAAGCCTGCAAAACCTTCTTTCTTCTTATGTGTACCCAGCTTCTAATCTCAAACATCAGAAATCAAACTACAGACTCTGAGTTTCCAAGTAACTGCTTCTATTTAAATGCTTCCAAAGGAACCTCACTGATACTGCTAACCAGATTTAAAGGTATTAAAAGAAATTTTAAAGTACATTGTTTACTTACCAATAAAAATATTTTTAAATACAATAATCTGTATTGGAATAATAGAAGCTTAAACCTTTGTTCTTATACCAATTACTGAATTGGACTAAAATCTGTCTGTCAAGATAGTGTCATAGCCATTGCCTTACATACATCCTACATTGTGGAATTTAAACTACAAAACATACATATATAAACATATTTTACATAAAATAGGAATTTTTTTGTAGGACACAGAAGGACAACACAACATTGTCAGGAGGTAAATAATAAAAAAAATGCCTATGTGAAAATTACAGCAAGAGTATTAGGTAGCAAGGTCAGAATAACTGGAAGTGGAGAATGACTAAATTTTGATGCTTTGGCTAGCAGCAATATTTCTGTGAAGATTTCCATAGGATGTTTAAGAAACCCACCATGTAGGGTTGAAACCAGACGATCTTAAGGTCCCTTCCAACCCTAACTATTCTATGATCCTGTGATCTTTTTCTAACACAAGATACAAAACAGAGTGCCCACATCAATAATGGATCCTTTAATGACATGCAAGAATCTTCAGTCATACAGAAGATACTATTCAAAAAATCATCACCTGTAATTCTTGTAGCTCTTTGGATTTGTTTAATTAGCAGTATGTTTCCTGCGCAACACACCCTATTTATGTTATGAAATCTGGCAAGATTCTGTCCCAGCAAGGCTGGCCTGTGTCACCCACAGTACCCAGTAGTCACAAAGTAACCTTCACTGGGGTTGTGGAAGTTGTAAAGACTCCGCCAGATTACAAAATTAAACCTATTAAAAGCATCCAAAGTCGTTCAAAATTTAACACATTCAAGCTGTATGGAATACAGCTATTGGGTTTATGTTTGTGTCTGAATTTCAAGAAGTTTGTCTCATAAGACAGTCAAAATTATAGGTCAAACTTCAGGCTGTCTTTAAACTTTAAACTCACTTTATCTCAACCCACAAGTTCTTTCGCTTTGCTCTTCCTGTTCTCTCTCTGTCTTGCTGCCAGAAGGAATGAGTGAGCATAGTTGCTGGCCAGGGTCAACTCCCACATATATAAAATCCCTAAATTAAGTTAATCCTGAATCTGATTTTTCTGATGTACTTAAAAGAAAGCAATTAGAAGGCTGGTCTGCAGTTCTACCAATTGCAGATTATCTGGATTTCAATATGTGCTACTATTAAAATACTAAGGCATTTGGTAGTACTATTGAGTTTTCAAAGACAGGTTATCTGCAATTTGCACTATAGCTACAGAGGAGTGCTGCTCAAAAGAACTTACTCTTCCAGTCATGACTGCCAGTACAAATGACCTCCCTGTCTACCCTACGGGTCCTCTCTTCCTGGCAGGAGAAAGCAGCTGGCACAAGGTTAGATACAGGACCAAAATTTTGGCAAAGGCAGTGTGGGAGACTTGTAAGAGACCACTGAGGGAGAAAGCAATGGCACAAGCACAATAGGCACAAGCACAATAGGCCCAAGCAGCCTATTAAGGATTGATCACTCATTAAAATACCTCATGTCAGCACAAGAGGCAGCTCAAAAAGCAAGTCTACTTGGGAAAAGGGTGGAAGCCACTTTCCAAAACACTGTCCCAAGGAAGATACAGTAATTCAGACCTTCATCTAAACATACTTTTCTTACCTCATTCCCTGTTGACATGACTGCAACCACTGGAAACTTGTTAACTTCTACTTCAGTTACTCCAACAGTTGCTAAGAGACCAATCTCAGATGGACCCATGTGGGTTCCTTTAGCCAACACACATTCACCTCTTTTAATGTCATGTCCTATAGGTCTGAGTGCAGAGAAAAATGAAAGAAAAACAGAATGAGATTGAAAGTGTATTTACTTAATTGGTCCTGCTTAAGGTAAGGAGTATCCAGGGACGTTCATTAGTCAGATTTTCAAAATGTCAGTACTACTTATGGTTAAAAAATTACTATAAATCACCAGCCCTTCAATTCCCTACAGAGATATTTTACTGTTTATGAGGAAGGATATGCTGAGCATGAATCACCTGTTGTAGGGCTGCAGGAGGAGAGGGAAGGTGCTGCCTTCCCAGTCTGCCCATAGCCACTCTCAGGATCTGAATTCTCCTTCACATTCCTGTGCCTGGTCCTGGGGGGTTGCCATCGGCAGCCCCCGGTGACACCTCCCCACTGTGTTCTAAGGCAGGAAGCTGATGATGGTTTCACCAAGTGTCAACTGCCAACATTACACAAGGCTCTGAATTGCTTTGTGCCAACACTGAGGTTAAAAGTTAGCAAAATAAGGATTATGAAGATAGGCTGAGAAAGTTGGGGCTGTCCAGCCTGGAGAAGAGAAGGCTGCATGGAGACCTCATAGCAGCCTT
>JAOEHX010025723.1:0-15832 GCA_025448015.1 Bolborhynchus lineola | reverse complement strand
CTCCCCCGCGCACCCAGCGCTGTTTGCTTACCTTTATTCACTTATTCACTTAATAAATTTAATTTAGCATTTTTATCTGACTTTGAGCAATTCATTTATCACATCAACCAACACCTCCAAGTCCTCCGCAGGACTGCTCTGGATCACTTCTCTGCCCAAACTGCAGCTGTGCCCGAGATTGCTCCAACACAGGTGTAAGGCCTCGCGTTTTGCTTTGTTATTCCTGAATTAGTCCAATTATAGAACTTATAATCAATACCACAGCCTCCTTCTGCTGTACTGAATTTGCCCAGACTTCCAGCCAGTTTACCCTCCCTCAGAAGCAAAACCAACAGCTAGAATTAACCTTGGCTGCTTTCCTGCTTACTATCAGTACGGTTAGGAATGTTTATTTTTACTTGCACCTGGCCACCTTACCAGCTAAGCAAGGTATCCTTATCTTCCAACTGATATACATTCACTTACCAAATGGCTAGCCAGCCAAATGACATGCTTGCTGCCTGCTGCTCAGCCATCTATCCAGCCAAGAAAATTCACTGCTCACCATTCCTTAAGGTGGCCAAGTGGCAAATGCTACCAACCCGACTGTTCATAAACCCAATAAATTGCTTTACTGAACAACACTGTACAGTATGTAACCAACCAAGGAGCTATGTAACAGTGAGTCAGACTTTCATCAGGACAAAGATTATGTTTGATGTCCCTCTATCATAACTTTTGGATGGCTCCAACACAGAGAAATGGCATAAGAACCGTCTACTTACTGTCCTCAAGGACTATACTATAGTTATGTGAAAGGCAAGCACCAGCTGCCCAGCAAAAAATTGGTTTCTATCAAGCATCGCACAAAGATATTTGTAATAGATTTTACTTTATAGGGAAATCTACAAAACAGAAAGAATGCAAATTGAATTAGTAAGTGACATGGTGATATCGATACATAAACATCAGGATGTACATTTTCATGATACGTCGTCTTGACAAGTCAAAAAAAGCATGAAAAAAAATTCTAAACAAACCTGCTGGAGCTACGAGATCTTCTTGAAGAGCTGTAGATTCTTGGGGGTGTTCTGGATCTCTTATCCCTCTTCTTTTTATCATCTCTCTCTTTTTCTCTTTTGTGTTCCTTCTTCTCTTTATCCTCATCTTTTTCTTTATCTCTGTCATTCTCTTTGTCCCCTCTTTCCTTGTCTCCCTCCTTGTCCTTAATCTTCTCTCTGTCCTCCCCCTCTTCATCAACATCATCTTTTTCCTTGTTCTGGTCTACCTCTTCCCTGTCTTTTTCCTTCTTATCTTTGTCCTTTTCCCTGTCCTTATCCCTGTCTCTATCACTATCCTTGTCTCTGACTCTCTCTTGGTCTTTGTTTTGTTCCTTCTCTCTCTCCCGGTCCTTCTCCTTGTCCTTACCCCTGTTTCTCTCTTTATTTCTCTCTCTTTCCCATTCTTTGTCCTGGTTTCTCTCCTTCTCTTTGTCTCGGTCTCTCTCTTTCTCCTTTTCTTTGGCTTTTTCTTTTCCCTTGACCTTTTCTTTGTTTCTTTGCTTGTCCCTGTGAAAAGTCAAACATAAATCCATTAATCCATCTTTGAACTTTCCAATAAAAACTACAACTAACTTTTTATCACACATTAATTGTTCAAGAGAAAAATATGTGTTTCTGTTGATATAAGAAAAAGTAATTATTCAAAATTTTAATTTTCCACCCTTGTTCACCACGAGGGAGAGGCTATATAGCTAGTGGGAGGTGTCCCTGCCCATGGCAGGGGGGTTGGAACTAGATGATCTTTCTAAGGTCCTTTCCAACCCTAATCATTCTATGATTCTATTCTATAAATAGCCTTAAACTACTTGGAAGTTCAACATCAATTAACATAACAAATATATGCATTTTTGCATACAGCAGTGTATGGCTATTATGAAATAGCCAAAGGCAAAAAAAAAAGTTCATGCACAAAAGCTTTAGACATGTTCTCAGGACACAGGAACAAGTTCAGCCTGAATCCAATCTATATCTGTTGAGACGGTTGAAGCAGCAGCATCCGCTTTATTGTGCATTGCAGAGGCTACACAGAACATACATAATCCATTGGTTAAAGTCCAACAATTAAAGTTACTTATTTTTTATCAGCCTGCATGTTGGCATAAAATGTGGGCTAGACTTTAGTATCAAAGTTTAGGTACCTTAGTGTTGTGGTTTATCTCCTCTCCCCCACCCCGCACCATATGAGTTACTATGAAGAAAATTAACTATATTCCCAGTCAATACCAGTACACTTGGCATAAAAATTTACTTTCCATTATTTCGTCCCACAAACAAAGCTGAGGGACAGGCTAAAGCATTTAGAAATTCCATCCTTTGCCATCACCCAAAATGACTGTTAGATTTTTTTTTTTATTATTATTTTTCAAAAGCATTGTACTGTGTGTGCTAAGAACAACAGCATAATTTCTTAGGAATGGAACTCACCGAGAATGACTTCTTGATTTCCACCTTTCCCTAGATGTAGACCGTTTTTTCAGGGGGCTTCTGGATCTAAGTCTCTCCTTGTGTCTTGAGAGCGATCTGTTGCTAGATCTACTTCTATACGAACAACAGAAAAAAAATACTTTAATGCTGAAACTTCATGAAAATTAGGTCAGCCAAGGGGGAAAAAACCAACCTCCATATAAATCTTGTCTCACTACATAAAATTATATATAGAGTTACACCTCAGTAATATACTGCCTACCAACATTTTAAGCTTCACCAGGTGCACATTCTCTCCATTGAAACAATGCACCATTTAAGTAATACTAATGCTTCATAATAACTTCCATAAATATTCTGGAAAATACAATTTCATATCATATTAGGATAACCATCTTTAGTAAATCTAGTGCATAAAAGCTACTAGACTATTTCTAGCAGCTGTAAAAATTAGTCACGTTTTTCTTCTTTTCCAGACCCAGTCACTTATTGCACTCTTGGTTAATGAAGAAAGATGGCTTTAATTGGCCTCTTTGTTCTCCAGACTTACAATTTAATTCAACTTGAAAAAAAAAACCCAGGAAAAAAAGCAACAACAAAAACAAAACAAAAACCCACCAAAAGCAAACCAAACCAAAATAAAACCCAAACAAAAAACCAAAATAAGAACCCTAACATCTGTGGTTCAGCATTCAGTCAAGTTACCTTTTCAGTTGAAAGGATATGTTAGCATGGATTTGAATTATTACAGTTCTCAAGAAAAGGAATGAGCATTTACTACACAATAAATAAGGAATGCGAATAACGTGCAGATACTCCAATAGCAATCCAATTAAAGTCTTCTGATAGACATATATAGTATAGTCCCAGATTTGATGAAGAAAACAAGACTTAAAAACTACTGTACTCTTTCCCAATATTTGGAATTCCCCTAAGAAAAGAAAAATAAAAAGATGAATTTGAACATTAAGTTTCAAAAGAACACATCATTGGATACTTTGCCTGAGAGGTTAAGGTATGATGAAGTTGAACTTGCCAAAGGCAGAAATTCATGTTTTTTACTCAATAAATCCTGAAGAACAGGGAGATACAAAAAAATACCAGCTCCACTGGTCTTCTGCAGCTCAAGACACAGAGTAAGATATATCGAGAGGCAATAATTTTTTACCTACAGCTTGGCTCCATGTATCAGTGTAGAAATACAAACTAATTACAGGGGAAATTAATTACTATTTAGTCTAAATAAGACCTTGGATAGATTTTATATCATAGAAATGAAAGCAATTTAGGGGTTTTATAAAACACTAAAACAGGAAAGTGGTAAGGACAGTTTGTTCTTAAGGATGAAGTTGCCACAACAGAGCAGACTGGCCTTTTTTCAGCTTGTTCTCAAAACTGACAGTAACAATGGCAAAACCATTAAAAAGAGAAATATAGCTATTGACAACTGTTTAAAGCACAGGCTTCTGCAGGTAAAAAAAAGCAAATTTATCTTCTAAAAATCAATTTGGTTTGTATAAGTACAAAATAGCACTGAGATTACTGCAATGTTGCATCAAAAAAACCCAAATGTGTTTTTCAGTTATGTCCTGAGAGTAACAGAAGAGAAGTAAGCAGTAAGGAAATGAACAAATTCTTCTTCTTGCATTACAAAAGTTCCCAATGTTGTAAAGTCATTACATAACATGTACTGTGTAACACTATTATAAAACTGAAGCCTGCACTTGGATCATATTTGTTTGGTAGCATGACTGATGCGGTGTGTCCTTATAGAATCATAGAAGAGTTAGGGTTGGAAAGGACTATCATCAAGTTCCAACCCCCCTGCGATGGGCAGGGACACCTCACACTAAACCATGTCACCCAAGGCTCTGTCCAACCTGGCCTTGACCACCACCAGGGATAGAGCATTCACAACTTCCTTGGGCAATGTGTTCCAGTGCCTCACCACCTTCACAGTAAAGAACCTCCTCCTTATATCCAATCTAAACTTCTCCTGTTTAAGTTTGAACCTGTTACCCCTTGTCCTATCACTACAGTTCCTAATGAAGAGTCCCTCTCCAGCATCCTCATAGGCCATCTTTTCTAGCTGCCTTGTTAAAAGACAATGGATGAAAGAATGCAACAGTGCAACAGTGCTGTTGCTGCAGCAGACAACACTCACCTTTTTAAAGTGTAAGCTATCAAATGCACTGAGGAGGTTTTCTGTTGGATGGGTTGGTTTGGTTGGGTTTGGCTTTTTTGATACTTAATGGTGCCAAGTATCTTCAGATTGATTATGTAAGTTATCAGAAGATATTCATGACATTGAACCATTTCAGGAAGCATTTGTAAGTCTCACATAGGAAGACTGTCTCATTCCTGGAAATGACCTTAATGGGTAAACTTTAAGGGTGATCTAGTAATTTTATTCCCTCCTATCTTGCAAAGCCTATATCCAAACTGAACAAATTAGCAAAGCCAACGAACTCTGAAGAATTAAAAACTGCCCTTAAAGCCTTTTTCTTCCGTTAAAAAAAAAAAAAAAAAAAAAACAGCTTTAAATTTACAGTACAGTAAATAAAAAAACTGCATTTGTTAATTAGATGTTTAGAAGACAGCAGGAACTTCCTACTAGCAAAATCAGCCAGCCTATCTGTTCAGGGTGTTAACAGTAAGCCAAATGTGGCATCCACAAAACAGAGATAACTTTCTTTTTAAAATCAGAGGTCACAAAAGTAAATTATGCTACATGGCACAATAAGTACCTTCTAGCGTGTTTTACATGAAACTAATCCTGAAAACGTTTAGCTTTTAGAGGGAAAAAGTATCTGTTCAGAGACAAAGTTCCTAGTTACTTTGATCTGGTCAGTATAAGTTACTAATCTTCTCTACAGGGATATTCATCTCATAACTCAGTAAGAAATCTCAGTAACCACCACCACTCAAAGACACCCCAGTATGATCTCTTAGTCTAAAATAAAAAAACATACCTACCTGTGTTTTGAGTGTGACCTTTTCCTTCTAGATCGGGATTTTGAGCTAGACCTGGATTCTGAGCGAGAATGGGAACGAGATCGACCACCTTTTCTTTCACTGCTCTTTCCAGACTCTGAGAGGAAAAAACCACTTTGCAGTGTAAGCTCAGAACATTTAAACATCCCAGTTAACAATCTGGCACAAGTGGAAAGGACCACACATATAGTGCAAGGGGCCTACGCTTTGCACATCTTCCTTCTTTGCAAATATCCTTCAGAAACATCCAAGAAAGTCATTGCATATACTCGTTGAGTGCAGCCATCCTGCAGCAGTACACACAAACCAGATAATTATAAACAGGTAGCTCTGTTAGGAATGAGATTTATGTTGCTGCCAAAAGGCACAAGATTACAAGACGTTCTCCTCCACTATATTATTTAGCTACTTTTTTTTTCTAAATAACCTCAGAAGAATAAATTTAAGGGGCATAATTTTGAAAACAAGAATAAAATGCAAATAATTAGTACTATTTATACTTTTAGATATTCCAACCACTGTACAAATATTGACATTCTGTTCTTCAAACACTGTTTTGGGGGAAGAAGGGATTGAGAGAAGGGGGTGAAAAGTTTGATCCAAAGGCCAGAAAGTCAGCAGAAAGCTTACCAGCAACCTCACCAGACTTCGGTTCAGACTCTAAAAGATTAATATTCTGCTGCTTAACACTGACGAAATGTTAGAACTATTTTTCTCCCAACCCTAAAAAACAACAGAAAACACTCTCCCCCCAAAAAAAGCCACAAAAAATCAAACCCCTCAAAAAACCCAGACCAACAAGCACTCAAGATCCTCCACTATCTAAAATACATAAGACAATGTCTAGGGTTATTAGTTAGAATGAAAATCTTGCTGAAGGAAAACAGAGGATTTCAACTGCAAGTTTAACAAATTAAGGATTTTTTATGCTGTGGTTTTAAAATCAGTTTAAGTCAGCATAAATCAGCACTGAAACATCTGTCTAACAACTCAACCAACCAACACCTTCCTCCTCGACCTGGCAACTTCAGTGTTAACAAGGATCAGGGAACCAATCTGGATGAAAAATAAGTCCATTACAATATGTTACGTTTTATCACAGATTCTTTCTCTGATCCCATTTGCTATGAAAATGCACAGTCTTGAGCCAGCGTGAAAAAGAGCATAGCACAGTGACAAAATTAACATGCTGAAGCATAACATTGCCCCTTTCAGCAGCATGCTAGCTCCCTCTGATCATGAAACTATGGCATTTAATGGGTGCTAGAGGAGAACAAAACAAAATATAAAGCAATTTTAGGTTTGTATGTACTTTGACATTTAAAAGCACCAACATTGGGTATTAATTTAGTATTGACTTTGTATTTCAGAAAACATTCAGTGAGCGTGTATCTGAAAATAAGATATGATGAAATAAAAAGTCAGCTTCATTCCATTGCTTTGTTGCATGAAGGCAATTTTGATTATTTTCCTTTGTTTTCACCCAAGCATGTTGTTCACCTTTGAGTACCATATTCCTGTGTTTGAAAGCACTCTTAAAAGCACGTGTCAAGGTATACAAAGAACATGTCTGTTAGGTAATAAGCATAATATACCTACCTGGCTCAATAGCAGCAGATATGAAAGACTGGGCTTCCCTGACTCTCTTCATCACTTCTTCCAGTTCCTTGGCAGCAGCTTGTGGTGTCATTTCAGGAGGCTTCACTATTGCATTATTGGAGTGATTTATTCTAAATTAAGGAAAAATAAAACATTTAACTCCCAAACTCTTGATAAGGGAAAATGAAAACCCAAGAATGAAAACACCTTAACTTCCATATATGACTGAACACATTAAAGTTCAGCAAAACTACAGATTTTTCTTAACACTCCTATGTTCTAAGTATCTGAAATGCCTTTTACCACTTTAAAATCTTACCACTTTTAAATAAATACAGCACAGTATTTCTGTGTTAAAATATTTCTAGTAGAATTCTAGAAATCTGTTTCTCTATTTCAAATCAAATCTCTACATTAAGACCTACTAATTACACACAAATCATATCTAAACCTTAATTAGCACCAGGACTTTGCATATTCTCTCACTGTTACGGCTTTCAGTAACTCAAGATTAGATGTAGAAATATTTTACTTGATGCTACCCATATTCTTCTTGGAGAAAGTTAGGCTCAACCTTGAAATTGGAATTCATAAAAGTGTTCCTGTTTACTAACAATAGATCCTCATATTGAAAGATCAACCAAGCCCAAGTGTAAGGCCCTACACACCTGGGTCAGGGCACAGCTACAGGTTGGGCAGAGAAGAGATTTAGAGCAGCCCTGAGGAGAAGGTTTTGGGGGTGTTGGTTGATGAGAAACTTAACGTGAGCCGGCAGCGTGCACTTGCAGCACTGGAAAGGGTTGCCCAAGGAAGCTGTGAATGCTCCATCCCAAGTGGTGTTCAAGGCCAGGTTGGACAGAGCCTTGGGTGACATGGCTTAGTGTGAGGGGTCCCTGCCCATGGCAGGGGGGTTGGAACTAGAAGATTCTAAGGTCCTTTCCAACCCTAACTATTCTATGATCCTATGAAAGAATATTCACAGCAGTTTCCTGCACATCAGAGTCATAAATTTATAAGGATACTAAAAAAACTCTCAGTATTCATATGGATAATTAATTTCTTACTTCAGCGGCCTGTCTCCAAACATAACTCCATTAAAGGCAAGAGCTCGAGGTACAGAATTTTGATCTGCAAATTCCACAAAAGCAAATCGTGTTGGTTGTGTCTCATCACCTGCCATTCGCACAAATTTGACTTCTCCAACTTGCTTAAAAAATTCAAGCAGCTGATCTGCTGTTGTAGTCTAGAAAGAGTCAAAATGCTCAGATTAATTAAAACATATAATGAAAACCACTTAACCAACATATCAGGTAATCTAAGAACTACAGATTTTTGAAAAACATCTCACAGGCAACATGAATTTGGTAATGTTCACTTCAGATTAACAGAAGGAAAAAAAAAACCCAAACTTTTTCTCTTAAAGAATATACTATAATTTAAAATAGTGCAACCGCAAGCCCTGAAGTCCTACATCAAGGTTAAAAAAGCACTTGCACAGGATTTTGTATTTTTCAGGCAGCTCATTTGAAATAACTGATGAGGAATTTCCTGATACACCTATGTCCAAGATATTCACTGTAAATTTTGATCAATTCAAAATAAAAAAAAAAAAAAAAAATAAAAAATCCGAACAACATTACAAGAGTTCACTTTTATCTGCTTTCCTACTGGCTTCCGGCTTGTTTTATTTTATTGCAATCAACAGTACTTTTACGCTCTAGTAGCTAATTTTGCAGACAAAAAACCCCAAAATCAAATACTGCATCCATCAAAAGCAATTTGCTTTTCAATTAATTCAATCAACTGATAAACCCCCCCCCAAATTTCTGACAGACCTAACTTTCCTGTCACGGAAAATCAAAGGTTTGCAACTTCTACTAGGACCGATCATTTCTTCTTACTGTACTTAAACAATTGCACAGTGCTGTAGGGGACAGCTGCCATGACCTCACAATTTCTGAGGCACTGTTCAGCTAACACAACCCAGCTGGACATTTAATCAACACACACAATCGTAACTATGTTTCTTGAATTCAGCTACAGTGTGATTTCTCTGGTATCCTGCTAGAATGAATTCCAGAGTCCAGTCTTATCTGGTTGGCAAAGGAGCATTCAGAATAAAATGTAAGATTATAATTTAGAAACTACAGTTCTGCATCTTCTATCAGTACTGTGAATAAAATAATAATTTAAAAAAAGCTACCTGTGAATTCAAGTTTCCAACATAGACCGTTCTTCTAATTTCATCAATTTTGGATGGGTCCACATTCCCCATAATTGGTGGCTGTGGTATTTCTCCCAGTGCTGTAATGTTAGGGTCCAGTGCTGCTGCTGGTATAGCCCCAAAATTGCCAAGTGAAACACCAAGCTGAAAACCACAAAAATAGAATATGCTTTGAGGAGCGAAGTGCTGGCGGAAGATACTTCACTTGTTAACACTTGTCCGCCTCATGTGTTTCTGTAAAAATAAACCTAATGAATATAGGCAAGACTTTAAGGTCCCAGCTGAATACTGTATTGGTTTTATGTAGCAATGTTTTGGTAGCAGAGAAGGGGACTACAGGGGTGGCTTCAGTGAGAAGATGACAGAAGCTTCCACCACATCGCTCGGAGCCAGTTCCAGCCAGCTCCAAGACGGACCCACTACTGGCCAAGGCTGAGCCAGGGACAGTCTGTCCTGGGTCCAGCAGTAGCAGTCATTTTTCTCCTTCCTAGTTGCTGGTACAGGGCTGCATTTTTGACTTTCAGCCTGGGGCCAACGCTGATAACACCGATGGTTTTAGTTGTTGCTAAGTAATGTTTTACTCCAATCGACTTTTAGTCTCATGCTCTGCCAATGAGGAGGGGCACAAGAAGCCAGGAGGAAGCAGAGACCTGACCCAAACTAGCCAAAGGGGTATTCCATACCACAGCACGTCATGCCCAGTATATAAACTGGGGGCAGTTAACCAGAAGGCCCAGATTGCTGCTCAGGTTGTGCTGGGTATCAGTCAGGGGGTGGTGAGCAATTGTATTCTCTCCCCTTGTTATTTCCCTTATCATTATTTATTACTGGTGGTAGCAGTAGTAGTTTTGTGTTATACCTTAGCTACTGGACTGTTCTTATCTCAGCCCATGGGAGTTACAATCTTTCGATTCTCCTCCACATCCCTCTGGGAACGGGAGGGAAGAAGGGGGGGAGTGAGTGAGCAGTTGCATGGTTCTGAGTTACCAGCTGGGCTTAAACCATGACACAGTGGCAGCACCTCTGGGATAACAAATTTAAGGAGAAAAAACTGCTGTACAATTGCAGCCAGAGAGAGGAGCGAGAATATGCGAGAGCAACAACTCTGCAGACACTAAGGTCAGTGAGGAAGGAGGGGACGAGGTGCTCCAGGCACTGGACCAGAAGTTCCCCTGCAGCCCATGGTGAAGGCGGATGTGCCCTGAAGGAGGCTGTGATCCCACAGAGCCCACACAGGAGCAGGCTCCGGGCAGGACCTGTGTCCCTGGGGGAGAGAGGTACCCAATGCTGGAGCAGATTTGCTGGCAGGACCCATAAATAACCTTCTATAGTTAAGATTATCTGTGTGCTATCAGTTACCGTCTTAATCAAAGTGGTCTGGCCCGGGATGCAGCATATAAATCAGAAAAAAAATACTGGCTTGAATTTCTAATGCTTACAGTCAATTAAGTAAGATACCTTCAAACACTGTTAATATCCTTATTTTTTTTTTGCTACAAGTATAAGGAAGGGGATATGGAATTGCTTATCCACAAATGGATAACGTACTGCTGCGGCCTTGCCCAGCAAGGAAGAAGGGAATTTGCAGCGACCAGGGCTAATTTGTTTCATAACTGACATCAGCCTATCAAAGGGACAGATAAAGTATCTTTTGAATAAACATATCACATAAGATTAATTACAGTTGAAACGTGAAAGATATTAAGTGCAAGACCTTTCCCTACAAACACAGTCACTGCCTAGAGAATGAGGACAATGCAACTAATTTTTAGAATCGAGAATTGAAATTTCTCGTGGGGAATGATACTTTAAAAAAAACAAACAAAAAAAACCCACTACTAAATTGTGCTACTGAGGTCCTGATTTGAATTTTATTTTCTCCACCAAAAAAAGCAACTGCCTTTCCAGCAAACAAAGTTTCTAACAGGTGTTACAGATTCTCAAAGACACCAGTAATTATGGGTTTTGTTATATAAAAAGTGAAAACTACTGTCTTCACTTGAAATCATCCTTTTATTATTATGCAGAGGGTTGTACAGCTTAAGTCCCTCTTTGACAGTCTAAACTTGACAAATAATTTATTAAAGATGTATATAAAACCAAAGTGAATTTACCTTAAAAGGTTAGTTCAGAAAGAAATGTCTCTACTGCTATTACACCAGTTCTGTTTAGTATCTTCATTGATGATCTGGATGAGGGGACTGAGTGCACCCTCAGCAAGTCTGCAGATGGCACCAAGTTGGCTGAGAGTGTTGATCCGCTGGACGGTAGAAAAGCTCTGCAGAGGGATCTGGACAGGCTGGACTGATGGGCTGTGGCCAATGGTATGAGGTTCAGCAAGGCAAAGTGCTGTGTCCTGCATTTGGGCCACAACAACCCCATGCAATGCTCCAGGCTTGTGGGAGAGTGGCTGGAAAGCTGCTTGGTGGAAAAGGACCTGGGGGTGCTGATTGATGGCCGGTTGGACATGAGCCAGCAGTGTGCCCAGGTAGCCAAGAAGGTTAACAGCATCCTGGCCTGTACCATCAATACTGTTGCCAGCAGGGCCAGGGCACTGATCTCCCCCTGTGCTTGGCACTACCGAGGCCACACCTCAAATCCTGTGTTTAGTTCTGGGCTCCTCACTACAAGAGAGACATTGAGGTGCTGGAGCGGGTCCAGAAAAGGGCAACAAAGCTGGTGAAGGGCCTGGAGCACAAGTCTGATGAGAAGTGGCTGAAGGAACTGGGGGTGTTTAGTCTGGAGAAAAGGAGGCTCAGGGGAGACACCTTCTCACACTCTACAGCTACCTGAAAGGAGATTGTAGCTAGGTGGGTGTTGGTCTCTTCTCCCAAGTAACAAATGATAGGAGAAGAAGAAATGCCTTCAAACTGTGCCAGGGGAGGTTTAGACTGGATGTTAGGAAGCATTTCTTCACTGAAAAGGTTTTTAAGCACTGGAACAGGCTGCCCAGGGAAGCTGTTCAGTCACCATCCCTGGAGTTATGTAAAAGCTGTGTAGATGTGGCATTTAGGAACAAGGTTTAGTGGGGGACTTGGCAGTGTTAGGTTAACAGTTGGACTCTATGGTCTTTTCCAACCAAAATGATTCTATGCCCATATTTCATTAGCAACAATTATGCAGCAGAACCGTGAGTAAGCACTTTTTTTTTCCAAATATGTAAACAATCGCTTTGCACATCAATGAGGGCAGTATCTCCTATTTTAAGACGAAAAAAGCCAGCATTCTTGTGGGCTAAAAATGATTTTCAAAGTCATGCAATATCTCTTCTACAATGACAGCTACGAACCATTAAGAGAATCAGCCTAAACCTCTAACTGATGACTTGGGCCCCACTGTTTCATTATATAAGTTGTAAACTAAAACAGCTGTTGGAGCACAAGCTTCAGAAAGGATGCTGAATTTTGTGCAGGTTTTTTTAAAAGGAAAACCAGAAATCAAGCAGGGACTGACTTTTACTTACTGTAGTCAAAGGGGTTGGTGTAGGTATAGGAAGCAACCCTGCACCAGGCATCAGGCTTGTCATGGCAGGAGCAGGCGCCAATAGAGAAAGGGCTTTGGCTTCATCTGGGATTTTACCTGAAGAAGCAAATGAAAGCATTATGCAGAATTGGAACACAACACAGAAGTTACTCTTTCTATGATTTTACAATTACCCTCGCATTTAAAAGACATAATAGATAAGAATGAATCTATCTACCAGATCCTTACAAAGAAGCAAATATGAACTTAAGTATTTCCTTTTACCCTGCCTCTACTAGGAAAAACAAAAGTGAGCAAAACTTCAAAGACTAGCAATCTCATTAATGGATTATTATTTTAAAAACTGAATAATGTATACAATTATTTAACACTTTGAGCTATGGGTCACCTGTACTGGAAACTTAATGTTCATGAACCAAACGATATCAAGCATGGACGCTTTCCCAGGGCGGTGTTTTCGCGGTGATCGAAAGTTGTTTTACACATGACAACCGTTCGTGTTGGCTGCATCACTAATAGCACACAGAACATCAGATACAGAAAAGAAGAACATTTTTTAAAGTTTAATTCCCCAGAAATGGCAAATAACCAAACCAGTAAAACAAAAAGAAAAAAACGAAGTTATGTGCTAACTGAAATCTGTGGTTTTGTTTTGTTGTTTGAGCTTTTTTTTTTATTTTTCAATTCCTCTGGTGATACCTACTTTGGATGTAAAAATAAAACAATAATAAAAAAAATACTGCTGAACTACTGCAACTCCACTCAATACATATTACAAGTGAAGTTGGAGGTGGAGGAGGGGAGGGCAGAAGAAAACTCAATTTGTACTATCTCTCACATTCTAGCTCACCTCGGTTTATCCAAAACTCTGATAAATAAGATTTAAATTTACTAAGATTGGAAAAAATCGCAACTGATCAGCTAAGCAAGCAGTATTTTCCCAAAGTATCAATTATCCACTATTTCGCCCAGATTATACTGCCTCTGTCATGTCAGAAGTAACATCTAATCTGAATTAAACTGAAGTTTCATTCAACAGCGGCCACAATTGGACTGCTAAATGACCCCAAACCTTCAAAAATCAAGATTTAATAGTTAACCAATTATGACTACAGTTATATGCACATATTAAACTTGAAATGCAAAGGGATTTAAACTGGCACAATCATCAAACACTAAACTGTAAAACTACAGAAAAGTTCTAGCTATACTAGATACCCATGATCTCTTCAAAATTACTGGCATAACTGTATATAAGCTATCCAACTGAGACCTTTGGTATGCACTTTATTAAAGTAAATGCTTTTATTTAAACACTGTTTTAAAAGTCAAGGTATATACAACTACTGCACCAGTGGCTTTTTACTGCTTTGGTTCAAACTGTGTATATTTAAACTGTAAAACCCCCACCTTCAGGGTTTAGAAATTAGTATATAAATATTCTTATTAAAAAGCAAAACACAAGGTAAGTTTCAAAACACTGTGCTGCTTTAGCCATACAAGTTCCTACAGACTCCACAGGAAACATCTACTTAAAAAAAAAAAAAAAATAAGGAAACCTGTTCTATAGATCTGCAACAAGGACTGGGTTACAGTTGAGTGTCACCAAAAGACGAAACAAATCTAAATGAAACTTAATGTGCATGTAGCATGGGTGGAATAGAAAAGAAAAAAAAAAAACAGTACCCATTTTTTCTCATGCTTCCTATTTACATTTATGTTAAATTTTGAGGCACCTTGTTCCTTAACATGTAACAAACCACTTGATTTTGCTATCAAAAGGAGAAAAATAGGAAAATTATTAGCACTTAATAATTAACTGTGAAATAACTATTTCCAGGGCTTAAAAAAAAAAAAAAAAAAAAAATCAAAAAAACAAACAAAACCCATGCATGAATCTGAGTCATCATCACAATGTTCAGCACTCTTTATAGATCTCATTTTGAAGTCAGACATGCAACTAGAGGTGTACATGATCTGCCTGACTGCTCATGAGTATCAGGTACTTTACTGTACATCCTGCCTATGATGTAGCTCACTAACAGGCTTTCAAATATAGTTCCAGCAGCTATGCATGCAAATTAGGCATAGAATTACATACTAATTCTTCTGAAAATCTTAATATTTAAGCGTTTTCAAATGATAAATGAATCAGACCTTATCCTCAACAACTAGCACTTGCAATTCACAGGATACTCATGCAGGTTTCTACAGGATCAACAGACATGGATCAAGTAAATCCAATGGTGGAAATGGCTCCTGAAGTGGTGTGTCTGCATTTTAATTCAGATCCTTGTCCAATAATGTACATAAGTATATGCCTAATTTAAGTATGTGCTTACATACAGCCAATACAATATATACTTAATCAGATAAATTTAAGAGATGTTTTGGCATTTAGCCTTTTTAAATAGGAACTGAGCTAGGCACATAACAGATGATGAGCCACGTTCAGACAGGTACTTTAACACAAACCTAAGCTTCAAGTATATTGCTCATCTTACAGAGATAATTAGCATTACTCATGTTGCTCAAGCAGCCACTTTCGGTTAAGTGCCCTGTTAGAGCAGTTCGAAGAATTAACAACACGCATATCTAAATTGTAAAATTAGCAGCATTATTTCCAGAATACTCTGGCCTTTCATAATGTAACAAAATCTAGTTGGTCAGTTCCATGCCACAAAAAAAAGATTTGTGTATTAATTTAAGAATGATAAAGCTTCTATATTTACACAGAATCCTGAAAATTTGCCTAAATATTCAAAGATATTGCCTTTTCACAAGATCCTTCTCTACATCTCAAGAACAGGTCAAACTGTTAAAAAATTCTTTAGAAATTAAACTCAGTCTTGTGGGGTGAAAAAAAAAAGAAAACCTGAAGTATCTTCAAATATACTTCCCTGTTCTCTACACAGTTAGAAAAACCAAACCCACAACAATTTAGTATGTGAGGCCAAATAATCTCACTTGTTACAGGGTTTAAGTTCAGGAGTTTTATCTCCATGAATTTACTTATAATAAAGGAATACAAGTCCACAAAAATACAGTGAAATGTGGGTTATGACAC
>JAOEHX010025721.1:0-18199 GCA_025448015.1 Bolborhynchus lineola | reverse complement strand
ATGATTGCTATGTCTGTAATGTTAACTAAGCTGGTGCTTCAAAGACTGCTAGAAGTGATGAAGATTGCTGGAAGAAGTAAACATAAAAATCTTTTGTCTCAGAGATGGGTGGGAAGAGTTAAGACTCCAGTATCCATTGTCTGGGAGAAAGGTGTGAAGAGCTGAACTGGACTCCACCACCCATTGCCTGAGGGATGAGTGGGAAAGATCTAAGACTCTTCAGTCCATTGCCAAGAGGACTGGTGTGAGGTATTATCCCAAGAATTGCTGCAGACACATATGTGTGCAGGCACATGCAGTTGAAGAGCTGGCTGCAAGACCAAGAAAACTGATCTACCAGGAAGGAGTAATACGTGACATAAAAAGCAGAGGTAATTCCCCCCAGCTCTTTCTTTGCAAAAGGGGAAAAGGTAATCACCAAGAGACACATCACCAAGAGGCACATCACCAGGGAGCCATTGCCATGTGGATGACTCCAGGAAACCTCCATGAGGACACTCTACACCAGTGACTACTACAGACCCTGAGGGACACCCCTAGAATGGTTCTGAAGTTAAGAAACTAGAGGGCTATAGTATAACAATTACTTTTTACTATCCTATATGCTTTTACTCTCCTAAGACTGTCACCTGCATAGGTGGATGTTATTTACCTGTAAATTAGTGAAGCCTTTGACATGGTTTCCACAGCATTCTCCTGGAGAAACCAGCTGCTCATGGCTTGGATGGGCATGCTTTTTGTTGAATAAAAGACTGGTTGGATGGCCAAGCCCCAAAAGTGGTTTTGAATGGAGCTAAACCCAGTTGGTGGCCAGTCACAATTGGTGTTCCCCAGGGCTCATTACTGGGTCCAGTTCTGTTTAATATCTATCAGTGATCTGGATGAGGGGATCAAGTGCACCCTCAGCAAGTTTGCAGATGACACGAATTTGGGTGGGAATGCTGATCTTCATGGGGGTAAGAAGGCTTGACAGAGGGATCTGGGTAGGCTGGATCAATGGGCCAAGGCCAATTGTAGGAGTGATTTATGGAACAGAACTTCACAACGCACAAAGTTATAAAGCAGGTGTGTTTATTGAGGCGCTGGGTGCAAGAGGGATGGCTCCACCTGACTTGCACACCGAGAGCTCAAAAAGCTAGATATTTATTACACACAACATACATATTCATTAGATTTCACAAGCATAGGAGGGGATTTCTCAGAGGAGGAGTAGATTATTACAGTTTGTTCTAAAAGCTCACTAATGTCATTCCCCAAACTCACTAATACTATTCCCCTTCCCTCTGTGTCTGCTCACTTCCATCTGGTGGTCTCAGGCCAGGGTCTCTGGATGAAGTTAGAGGTCTTCCTCGCTATGCACTTTTCACCCTTGGCAGTTTCCCCAGCTGGCAACAGCAAGTCTTATAGAAACTAGTTGAAAGAAGTTCTTGTCAGACATTCATCTTATTGAGGGAAAAGGGTTCCTGATAACAAGCAACGTGTTTTGGCTACCCATTCTATTCTGGGTTATAGTTTAACCACAAGACTAGCGAGAACAAGAACATACCTGTTCCTTATATTAAGCTAAGGCAATCAAGACATAGTTTCAGAAAAACCTCTTAAACCTTTCCTTAGTCCTTTACTATACCTCACATCAGGAGGTTCAACAAGGCAAAGTGCTGGGTCCCGCACTGGGTACACAACAGCCCCCATGCAAATATACATGGGGGTATAGGGAAGAGTGTCTGGAAAGGTGCCTAGTTGAAAACGACCTGGGGGTGTTGGTCAACAGCTAGATGAATATGATATGACAGTGGGCCCAGGTGGCCAAGGAGGCCAGTAGCATCCTGGTTTATATAAGCAATAGCATGACCAGAGGGACTAGAGAAGCGATTGTCTGCCCATACTGGGCACTGGTGAGGCTACACCTCAAATGCTGTGTTCAGTTTTGGGCCCTTCACAACAAGAAAGACTTCGAGTTGCTGGAGTGTGCCCAAAGAACAACATAGCTGGTGAAGGGTCTAGAGCAACAATCCTACGAGGAGTAGCTGAGGGAACTGGGGATGTTTAGACTGGAGAAAAGGAGGCTCAGGGAGACATTATCACTCTCTACAACTAACTGAATGGAGGTTGTAGTGAGGTGGGGGTTCGTCTCTTCTGCCAAATAACAAGCAATAAGATCAGAAGAAGAGTCCTCAAGTTGTGCCATAGAAGCTTTAGATTGGGTATTAGGAAAAATTTCTTCTCCAAGAGGTTATCAAGAACTGGAAAAGGCTGCCCAGGGAAGTGGTTCAGTCCCCATCCCTATGCTACTTAAAAGACATGCAGACATGTTGCTTAAGAACATAGTTTAGTGGTGGACTTTGGAATGTTAGGTTAATGGCTTGACCAGATGATCTTAAGGGTCTTTTTAAACCTAAGTAATTCTGTGAATCTATGATTCTGTGATTTACCATCCATTGTTTATATATCAAGCCAATAGGGTTCTTAATTTGTTTAAGGAATACTTAATAGCATTTAGATAGCAAAATATGGAAAAATTCACTTTTTCAACACTAGCTTGGAACTCTCGTGCCTGTTCATAGCCTTGCTTTGCAGTTATACTGCATGATGCCTCAGTACCAGAATGAAGTTAAGCATAATATTTCAAGTCAGCATAAAGGCAATCATTCTGAAAATGCTGTAGTTGTATTTGGGTGTCCAATGGAACATTCTCGGCTGCCCCCACAAGCCCACTTATCAGGCTTTGTCAATCAGAACAGGCACAGTGAGATGACCATCTTTGAGCAAAGAGTGTTTAGTGCATATTTTCCAAACTACAGGCACATATTTTCCAATCTGCAGACTTTCCAAAGTCTTGTCAGGTTCTGTTTCTACTCAGACATTGTCTGAATCCATATTACTGTAACCCAAAACACTACCAAGTCTGAATACACGCTTTCTGTCTTGATTGCTACCAGAAAGTCTTTAATCAATTTCTTTTAACTGCCATATCCAACTGGTGAGATCAAATTCAGGCTACGAAAATATTTCAAAAATGAGGAACGGTCCTGTATTCAAGGGTGCGTTAGCTGTTCAGGACAGTTTTCATATTCTTCCAGAATATACCCAGAGGAAGTTCCTGGTGAAAGGCCAAAGGATGTGAATTCAGAAGAATTTTCATTTCTATATGTTTTAACAGATGGGGTAACCCATGTTGGGGATTTTTTACTGTCACTGAAAAGTTTCTTGGCCAAAAAGCAGAAAAGGATCCACTGTGCCATTCTTAATAGTAGATATTTGTATTAGTTTGTATTTCACAAGCAATAGTTTAATGCAGCAAATTTACTTGATAATGTGTGCCCTTTGGGGGAAAAAAAAAAAATTAGAAGAAATTAAATTCCTCTTTCACTGCTTTGTACAGTTAGCATTGAACATGAGCTTACATCTTATTCCAAAATATGATGAGAGATTTAGAGTGCCCTTGCACTGCAGCAGTGACCTGGAGAAATGCAAGTTCATTTCATGTCCTTCCCTATCTATCAAGATATTTGTGCGTCAGTTCTGGAAACCTAAACACTGCACAGCAGGGTAAAAAAGACATATCATAGAATCATAGAATCACAGAACAGTTTGGACTGAAGGCACCTGTTAGAAATTAAAATTCCAAAATCTATGGAGGAACAGAAGTCAGACAATCATCAGAACTGTCAACAGAAAATGTAAGAAAGATGCTCTGCAGGATGAGGAATGATAATGCTAACTATAATTCTATGGGAAAAAGACTTATATGAGATGGAAGGATTTTATGCAACAAGGAGTCTTGAAGTAGATTTTTTCAGGAGCAGTAGGCAGATTTTCACATAAGCCTGCACATTTTTTGATCTACATGCTAAGACTAGCCAGAGGAGTGTTATAAGTACTTATTTGGATTTGGCTGACCTGCCGACAGCATTTACACTGATTTTAGTCCTTTATTGAACATTCCTTACATTCTGTATCAGCAAAAATCATGAGTGGCTTTTGCAGCCTTTATTCTCCCAATAACTCCTGAAAAACTTAATTACTATGGCAATTCCCTTCAAGGGAAGACGCAATAATAGGAGATTCAGAGACAAAAGCATTTATTTTACCTTTTATCACAGTTCACAGCAAGGCTAGAAGAGCTAAGGGGGAAATAATAAGAGTGTAAGGGTGAAGTTGAAGGAAGAGAAGATAACTATTTATACTGCCTTAGAGCATGGCCCTAAATTTCATATAAATGATATTAAATAAACTAACAAATAGTGAATTTGCCAGAGGCAAAAATAATTACATATAAATGATATATGAAATTTCCTTTTTTATATTCAGGCATTTTTTGGCTGTAGTTTATATGTAATTTTTTTTGCCTCTGATAAATTCACTATTTGTAAATTTATTTAATATTCTCTTGTTGGGTGATAAATTGCCCAACAGTTCAGGCTCAAAGAGTTACAGTAAATAGGGTTATATCATGTTACATGGTGGCCAGTCACCAATGGGGTTCCATCTAAACTGGAAATGCTTCTACTTTTTTTTTGATCTCTTAAAAATGAGTTATCTCTCCCTCTAGGTATTATCTATTTGTGGTTCCACTTTATGAGTTACATACCCCCAGGGAAACACTGTAGGTCATAGGTGGGGTTATGATGCATGGGATGTTGAGTCTCTAAGATGGGAGCCAACACTTGACTTGGCAATAAAAATAGACATGGTCAACAGACTTGATAATGAAAAATATTAGTAGTGACTTATTCCAATGAGGACACAAATCATACAGGCTATGTAAGGCTTGCAAGCTCAGCTGCAAATAAAGCACATGCAAATAGAGGTGATTCTGCTCTGTCTCTTGACCCCATCATCAGCAACGTGTGAAGTTTTCTAATGAATTTATCTAATGATGTTGTACTACTGGTTCTTCATCATTTAGAGACAACCATAAAATCTTTAGCAACCATTCCCAACATTCTTTTTTTTTTAACTAGCATTCATATGTCCACATTTTTATGTATACTGCGAATTACTAGGAAAAAGAAAAAAGTAAGTTCACATGCACTTTTAAACTGCTATAGTTCCTAGAGAAAAATAAAGAGTATGAATCACAAATGTTTCATATTTAATCTGAAGTTTAAAAGGGTAAGAGAATGGAAAGAATTATGCAAAATCCTACCGTACCCTAGATATCTTAGAGCAACATAAAGAAAAGCAACACACACCTAATTGCCATCTTCAACTGTAAAGTTAAAAGAGGTCTTCCGTAAAAATTACAAATGATCAATATGATTGTAGCTATAAAAGGAACCACACATGTCACCCTTCAATTTAATACTGTCCTTATTACTGCTGGGTTCCACTTTCATATTTATAGTATGCCTAATGAATGAACACATTTTAGAAGTGATCCAAGGGGAAAAATCTCTTTGCCTTTTGACATATCCTGAAACAACAATTTGTTTTTCTTAAATTCAAATTAAAATATATTTGGTTTGTGGTTGGTCTGAGGAAGAATTGAGCTGGTTTTATGCAGCGAAGATGTTACATGAAGGAGAACATTTAATTAAATAAAAATATATCACAGACATAATCAAAAAGTCAGAGAAAAGGATGAAAAATTAGCACCAGTAGCAAGTGCAAAAAGTTAAGAAGTGCACATATATATATATATATATTGTTTCCAGATTTGGAGTTATTTGTCAATTACTTTTAAATGCCTCTGACTTACCTTGACAATATCTTAAAAACAAGTATTTGCCATTTTAAGAGTCATAATTTACTAGGTGATATATTCTGTGTGAGAAAGTTTTTTTCCAAGTATGTGTGATTTTAGGTACCTTTCTATGATCAGCTTATGCAATTCAGCCTTCATTAATTTTGCTTTAACACTTGGAGTCCAAAAGGATCTACTGTGCCAGTGTCCTGAGTCACTTAATCCTCTGCATTCAGACTTACTGTTCTACATTCAGTACAAAAAATCTAGCAACTAACAATGTTTATGTAGCTCAATGTGAGTTTCAAATATAAACTTACTGACCTGTGAGCAAGAAATAGAACTTGCTATAAACATGAACCTTACCGATACCTAAATCAAAGAGTTCTCTAGTTTCATAGCAAAGGCATAACAATATGATAGTTATTCCTAGAAGCAAGGCCAGCAGGTTCAAGGGAGGTGATTTTTCCCCTCTGCTCCACTCTGGTGAGACCCCACCTAAAGTACTGTGTCCAGGTCTTGAGTCCTCAGTACTTGAAAGACATGGACCTATTGGAGGTCCAGAGGATGGAATACTCTGAGAAAAGACCAAGAAAGTTGGGGTTGTCCAGCCAGAGAAAGGTCCAGGGAGACCTTATTGAGGCTTTTCAGTATTTAAAGTGGGTTTCTAAGCAAGATGAGGACAGACATTTCAATGTGGCCTGTAGCACCAAGACGAAGGGAAATGGTTTTAAAATAAATTAGTGGAGATTTGGACTAAATACAAGAAATATTTTTTCAATGATGAGGGTGATTAAAAACTGGAATAGGTTGCCTGGTGGGGTAGTAGATGATTCATCCCCGGTAGTATTCAAGGTCAGGTTGGTCAGGGCTCTGAGCAACCTGATCAAGTTGAAGATGTCCCTGCTCATTGCAGGGGGAGTGGACTAGATGAATTTTAAAGGTCCCTTCTGAACCAAACTATTTTATAATTCTATGTTTCTATTGTTACTACTTACTGCTAATAGGATAAGAATAGATGTTTTATACTTGTTGTCAGTTGTCACAATCTTTGCTAGCATGAAAAACATGAAGAAGCAAGCATTTTGCAAATATGTGGGAGCTTTTTTCTGCACACTTAAGAAGTCAGAAGTGCATGCAAAACTGACAGGAGAGATGATTTTACTCTTCAGTCCATATCTATGATCAGATCCGAGGTCCTTAAATAGGTCACATAGAGTGTGCATGGAAGACTTAACCAATACTGTGCACATCAGATGTGCAGTAATGTGTTGTGCTACTGTTTGTGTATGCACTGTTGCTGTATGTGCTGTCACTCTGAAAGCTGATATATGTACTTTCAGGAGTTTGCATGGGGCAGATATGCTCACCTTATTGTCCATGCCGTATAACACATCATCACATAGATGTTGAATTGCCCATTTCACCTTGGAAAGGCATATGCTTTTCCTTTTTTTGGTATTGGAAACTACTAAATATTCTCCTGTTCAGACTCTATAGTGCCTTTTCCATGCACCATCATCTTCTGCTCTGATATAGCTGACATTATAACAGAGCTAGTACTTTGTATTCTTATTAGTATTCAATAACCTTGCCTTTCTGTTGAGAAACTGCCTTCTGTGCTTGTGTTTGACCTCCGATTTTAAGTCATTCTAACTAGAGGACCTGCCTTTTTTATGACTTTGTAAAATGTCACAGAATCATAGAATGGTTTGGGTTGGAAAGGACCTTAAAGATCACCTAGTTCCAATCCCCCTGCCACAGGCAGGGACACTTTCCACTAGATGTGGTTGTTCAAAACCTTGTCCAACCTGGCCTTGAACACTTCCAGGGACAGGGCATCCACAACATCTCTGGGTACTGTCTGTTCCAGTATTTCACCACCCTGATATTGAAGAAATGGCATAAAATCATTCTAACATCACAAAAATGTTATCTCCAGTAAGGTACAGCTTATTCAAATTAAGAGTTCCTGAGCTCTAGTTTTCTCTGCCATTGATTTTTTATATAACACAAGACAAAATTTCTCTGATTTAATCTGCTCAGTTTTACTTTGGGTTGATATCTAATTCAGTGAGATCTTTCTGAACACTTATTAGAGCATCGTTAGTGGTGTGAAAATAAAATGTTACATGAATGCAAAGTATTACTATGTTTAGATGCTGTGCACCAGCCTGCTGCTCATTGATGTTGCTCACAGGCAAGAGTGAATGATATAAACTGTATTTGACAAAAAAGTCTTCAGCAATCACCAGGATTAGTGCTATGAAGGTACTAAAAACTAATGACAATGTCATTGTATTCAGGCTAACAGGCTTTGCTAAGAGGCAAGAAATGTTAACTTAGGCCTAGATCTGTAAAAAGATTACATTCTAGTCATAGCTGTCTGGTGTTCATCTGCTCTGATATGCCAGAAGGATGAACGTCTGACAATCTGCAGCAGTGAAGCCTATGACCTCAAATATATCGAGCTATTAATGTTAATATCATTTATTTGGCTACTGTAATGAAGCTGATTTATGACAGATTGGCTTAGAAGACTTAGAAAGCACTCTATAACAACCTGCATCTATCCAGAACTGTCCATACGAAAGGCTTTATTAATTCACTGCTCTTCAAGTTCAACAAGAATACCTTTTAATGACTTTAAGATCTATGTTTTACAGTTTTAGGGTTGCATTAAAAGTGTACTGTATTTCATACTAAGCAGTTTAATTGTTACTGGACAACATAAGTTTCTTAAGATGTTACCTAATCAATATCCTTCATCTGGCTTGATATTTTAAATAGACTTCTTTTTAATTATTAAAAAGTAGTAATTAATAGACTGTTGAAGAGCAACAACAAAAACCACAGGTCCTTTTTTGTAAGATTTTATATTCAAAGGGCTTAAATTCTTCTGCTTTTAAAGACACAAAAAGAGTAAAAAGACAGAGGAAACACTGCATTTTTTTTCTCCTCAGAAATGATGCTGAATATAAAATGTTAATTTTTGCAACTTAAGTACATTTTCAAGAAGTGTACACGTATTTTGTGTACTTATGTAAAAGTACTTATTCTGAGTACTTGATCATGATCAATCATTTCTTCAGTAATTTCTATTGTACAGTTTTCTAGGATGTATAAACTCTAAACTTCGGTATAACTTCTGTCATTTTTCTTGTGCTTTCCAGGATCATCCATTTTACAAGTAATAAGGGTTCTACTTGCGTCTAAGACAGTGTTATCATTAGATGAAGTTACAGCTTCAGCAGTTTCCCACAAAAGATCTTTCCTGCACACAGTTTGTTTACACTTTGTTCTTTATTTCTTCTTTGATACTTTCACTCCTTCTTTGTGGCTCTTGCAAATTGTTTTGGTTTGTTTTTTTCTCTTTGAGATAGGTTAATTCAGTCTGTTTAGGATTGGTTTTACTTCCAGATCGCTGTTTAATTTAATTTTATATTTTTTCCTTCTAAATGCATTATGGATAAATGATTCCATTCTGCATCTTAGAAAACACACATTTCTTTCTCTAAGTTTAAATCAAGTTCTTAATAGCCTTTCCCTCAATTTTGTGCCTTAGATTAATATTACAAACCTGTTTACTGAGGTATTAAGTACCTTTGAATGTTCTCTCGCTAGTCTCAAACCTGGTTTTAATTCTCTTTTGTCTAGAGTTTCTCACATATACCAATAAAGTACACATGCCTCATTCTCATCAGGCGAGGTGAGTAGCTCTGGAGAGGACGCCTTCATCATTGGAGCATGGGGAAGTCACAGGATCCAGGAGCCTCGTTCTGAACTGCGGGAGCCACCAAGGGAGCCTCAAGTCCTCTTCAGGACTTGCCCAGGAGCTGCAGCTTTGCTGACTAGCTGCTTCACAGGACGGCACCGCTCAGAGCAGGTAACACTGCCCTTGGGAGTATGACCATCCGAACCACATCATGTCAGGGTGAGCAGGCAGTGTTGCGCCGCACAGCAGCCTGCAGAGGTGAGCTCAACCAGTGGTCATTGAGACAAGTGCTCTAGGAGGCATCCTCTTGGCAGAAAGCACAGAACACTAAGTCTTCTCTGCTGTCCTTCAGTGATATATTTTAGTGGTGGTGGTGGCACTCCTAAGGTAATGGTTGGACTTGATGATCATATTCTATGATTCTTCATAAGACTCAAATTTCCTTAAGTATCTCTATATTGCTTTTGCACTCTTCCCAACAGCTATGAATATAATGTAATTGCATAGTCTGGACTTTTTACTTCTAAGTCTTCTATTTAAGCCTTTTTTTGTATTCTATTATTTCTTTGCTTCCGTAGGTCCACTCTTTATTCTGACTCTACTACTGAGACTCAATGGTGCCATATTGTGCTCTAATTTATAAATTATAACAACAACAAATCCTTAATAAGATGACAGAAGAGTGATTTTTGTCTTTTCAGCTGAAAATATGAAAGTAGCTTTAGATAGATTAGGATTTTGTGAAGTCTGTTTCTCTTCCAGTTTGGTCAGTTTTGTGTGTACAGGTTATATCAACAGTTTTTTCCTCCAGAACAATGCCTTTAAACTTTTCATCATAATATATAGCATGTGGTGTTTTTTTTATAGCAGTATCTATGTAAGGCTGTATGACAGTCTGAAAAAATGACAAGCAAGTACAATAATAATATATATACCTATAAAAATATGTTTAAGCATAAGACCTATAAGAATCAATTAAATAGGTAACAGTAGGTTATTTCTTCAAGGGAGAACAAAGATTCTTGATCACTGTTTATTGGTCTGCAATTTCAGGTGCGATGGAGGACAGAAAAAAGCTGAGCATCAAAAGGGTGCAAGTAAGAAAAATTAAATTGTAGGGAGAAAGGTCTGGATGGAATGCACTGATAAAAATTAGGCACTGAAAGAAATAAGAAGAGTGGAATAATTTCACTTTAAAGTCTATTTTAAAGGACAAGGAATGCAATGTAGTTCTTTCTCCAGTCTGCACTGCGGCTCTTAATAGCATATTCCGCAGCTGCCCTGTATGCAGGACTCCCACTGGTATTAATAAATGTTCTTTCCATAGAACTACTCCAGAATATGAATAGAAATCAAGAGGAGAAAACTTTAACTATTATGCCCAGAATGCAGAATGCTTGCCATCTTTACAGTACTGACCTGTTCTTTCATCCCTCGATCACCTTAATCTGTCTGAATTTGACCTTTGACTCATGGCTACATTTACGTGGCATGTTATTTGCATAACAACTATTGCTTCTTCCTATTTCTTTTCAATATCCATGCATTCACATTTTTTTTCCGTGACAACTCTGAAGTATAATTACAGTTAAAAAAACAAAGCACAAGAAACCACAAATCATAATAGCCTTAGAAATTTTAATAATTTCCAAATACACCACAAAGTATCTTAGAATAATAAAGACTTTTGCTTTTGCTATCTTCTGTTGATTCAATGTTTCTTGACCTTCATGATTCGTATATCACAGCAGCACAGGGGGGTTGATACGGGAAGGGAACTCTGAGGGCTCCAAACCCCCTGCTCAAGCATGGATACCTGGGGCCAGTTATCCAGGATCTTGTCTGGGTGTCTTTTAAGTATCTTCAGAGATGAAGACTCCACAACCTTCCTGGCAATTTGTGTCAGGGTTCAGTTACCCTCACAGTCTAAAAGTGTTTCCTGATGTTCAGAGGGAACCTTTTGTATTTCAGTTTGTGCCCATTGCCTCTTGTCCTGTCGCTGGGCATCACTGAAAAGAATCTGACTCCATACTCTTTGCACCCTCCCCTTCAGGTATTTACATACATTGATGAGATACTGCCATGAAACTTCTTCAGGCTGAACAGGCCCAACGTTTCAATATCATTTTACAAGATCAAGTTAAGGAGTGTTGCTAAAGGATTTGCAGAACATAAGACAAATGACTTCTAAGAGTTATTTAATTTGAAAAAAAAAAGATGTCATTTAAAAGAAGCTATGATATGTTAATCAATGTCAAAGGAATTGCAGTTATAGCTATATAGTGCTTTGTATATTTTTAGATCTGACTAAATTTGTATAATTTCTAATAAATTAAATCTTCATTATAAAAGGAAAGGCAAATGTAATATTTGGTTGATTGTGTTTAAGGCATTTCAGTAACCAACCTGGATGATCCCTGTCATTTCACATATGACCTAAAGTACTCAGTAATAGCAGTAAACCAGATTTTCAAATATCTATATGTAATTTCTTTCAAGGAGAAGATGATTAAAAAGTTGCAGGTAAAAGAGTGAAATTACACATTTTGTAGACAAAGAGGGGGAATGGAGATAAATAGTTTTTAAATTTCAGGCAACCATAATCTAAACTGATTTTGAGTCTAAAAGAAGTAAGCAAGATGTTAGATATTTAAGAGGGGTACTGGTTTTGCTTGTGGTTTTGTTTTTGCTGTTTGTTTTTTTGTTTGTTTGTTTTGTCTTGTTTTTCTAATTCAACCTATGATTAAAACAAGAGATTATAAGGAATCCAAAGAAATTTCTGCTCAGAGGCATAAATAGCTTATTCCTAAGCCGCAGCAATTAGTGAAAAGCCTTCAACATCTCATCTAACTTCAGACACAGACAGTCTGGATCTCTGTCTTTGATGTATTGTCACTAGGATTTATTTATAATCTATATAGAGAAGCAGGTATTTTTAGAATGTGATTTATCTTGTCTTAAGTAGACCTCTTCAGATGAATCACATATTGGAATTGTCTGTTTTCTTTCATTAACTATAAGCAAAATCCAAGAGTAAACACCTAAGATGCAGACTTCTCCATTTAATTGGATAAATCCCACTGTTGATAACTTCAGTGGGTCTTGGATGTTTAGAAATTTTTATCTTTTTTTTCTCATCATTAAATAATGCAACATATTGATATGCCAAATTAGTCTAAGAAAGCCAGTGAGGGGCAAGAGGATGCCTATTAACCTGAAAGGGGTGATTTCATTCACTTCAGGACTGATTCTGCTAATTTACTACAGAGACATATTGATTTAGCCATACTGAGCTCACTAACTCATATTTTAGTTTTAACTGAAGTACTTGATCAAAAAGAATGCAAGCTTTCTGTGGAAAAATAATTAAAAAGTAATTATTTCTTATTCTCAAGTTTCTGAACAATTCAGTAAGTTTTGAAAGAGTTCAGTGGTTACACCCACATCTCTAATCAAACACACACTAATATCCACACCCACAATCAGTATAGCAGAACATTAGCACCTTAGAAAAGACTGAAATGCTAAATTGTTTTCCTGTCCAAAGCAGCTGATGTAATAATGGGGAAATGCTGTTTAATGTCTACACCATATTTAAAACATGATTGTTTTTTTTTCTTTAATTTTTATTTACATATTAGTTTTCTTAAATTCATTTAATTAAAATTTCACAGTTTGATTTATCACCTTTTGAGTGTCTGCTCTATTTCTATGAATATCTTCTTTCTAATAAGAGGAAAGATTATATAATATATTTTCAGGATGAAAGATTATTTCGTTTATACAACTTTGAGCAATTCTGAAGTTCTCATGTGGAAGCACTTATTTGTTCTTCACTAATTTGAAATAAGTAATTTAACCACAGACCATTTATAATGAAATATTTTACATTTACAAGATGGTTTCAAAACATTTGGTCCTCATTGTTTATTCATTGCAAATAGTAAATTTTCCGTGAATGGAAAGTATGTATGATATAATTAGTAAAACCACTGATTACTAGTAATGACCAGGCTGAACTACAGTAAAGAATGCCCTGATTGATGTTTTGTCATCTTGTCACTTCCTGAAATCTTATCATTAATCTTATCACTTAACTCATAGTTTGTGTTTTAATTATTTGACTTTATTTTTTAACATCTAATGTGTCTTCTGTATAGTCTTCATTAGCCTGTCTTTTGCAGTAACATAAATCACCCATAATTACATTTTTTGTACAACTTTGAATTTATACCAGTAAAATTGAGTAAAAAACTTGCTTTTATCCTTAAATCTGAGCTGCTTTTATGTTCAAACTTTGTTTCAAAACTGTCAAAAGGCTTCCTTGCTGCTGTGCAGGTCAGCAGTTTCAGCAGTTAGTGACTATCAGCTAAGCAATTATTCTCATTCATTCTTCAAATATTTCCTGTTTTCTATTTGGTCTTCCAGTCCCACTGTTAACTTCACCTTTTCTCTTCCTTCAAATCACTACTTCTAAGGGCTTATCATTGCCAAAGATGCTATTGAGTACTGAAACTGGCTAATTTAAAATCCCTTTGAAAATTATGTGATTTGGGAAGCATTGGTGGAAGTACAAACTTAGGCATTTTCATTCTAAAGTAATCAAAGGTACTACCTCGGTGTTATTGCTAAAATGTCACATTGTTATTATTTAGCAGAAGCTCACCATGGTATTATTAACTTCTAGTACATGAAGATAGGTTCAATCATGCTTTATATTTTTAAAACAGATTTTCAGATTTGCCACAGATCTTACTCTTTTGGTACTTCACCCAACAGCACTGAACTGTAAAATAAATGAGCTTTGAGTAAAATGCAATCACCACTTAGAGTTCGTGGAAAGCCCCACTCCTTGGTGCTAAAGGATCAGCAATATATTTCCAGATCTGGTCCCACCAGAACACCAACCACTGAATGGATGTGAGGTTCAAGGAGGAGAGTGGTATGTTTAAATCTCATGGTGCAAAGGAGGGCCCAGAGCATACCTCATTCATGAGGCTGCAGCAAAGAGACAGTTGTACCAGGAAGTAGAGCAAAACTTATAAAAGGACATGGATTTCCAAAACTTTGGTGAAAAGTTGCATCTGCTATGAAGTCTTTAGGACAATATTTGAGGATAATCACCTGTTCTCTGTTGTATCCCAGTTTTTAACTCCAAGGGCATTCCAAAATTGGAACACAGAATTGCTGTTGGCTCTGTCAGTGTTATGAGGCTTTATGCTTTACTTTTAAAAGCAAATATACATTATCCGAGTCACACATAAAAAGATTTTAGAGATATGCAATTGTCTATATCGGGGTCTTGATAACCAGTGTCTGAGTATTAGTTTGAAGAACTTTGATAGCTGAAGCTGGGTCTCTGTTAAGTGCTGCAGCACTGAAATCATGCAGCTAAAGTAGATGTTTTTCAATATTCATTATTCCAGTATGCAAAACATCTTTTTTACTCACAGTTGAAAGCAGTGCTGTATTAAAATAGATGGGCTTCAGTACAGTTGTGATTTAGTTTACAATTATGTGGATGACTTAAACTCCCAATCTCTCCTATGAATCTTGCAACAGGAAGTTGGAATGGAGTGATGTTGTTTGAACTATCTCCTGTATACCATTTCTTTTATATATATACATTAACAAGCTGATAAGGACTTTTCCATAGTTTTAGTAGCACCACAGATAAAGTATGGGAAAAAAAATAAATAGATAAGCTTTCCTTTATTCATGTGCAATATATAAAGTAGCTTTGATTGCATGATATTTTTTCCATATGCCTTTGTACCTCAGCAGGTGTTTCTCCTAAAATCAATAGTTTGCACATTGTTTGCAAAAGCTTCATTTCAGCATCTTTAGTAAAAAGAGTGTTTTGCAGTAATAATGAGTTCCCAACAAAGTAAAAACATTTTTTTATTTCAGAATTAATAATTTTAGATGTTTGAAATTTAAGGAAAGTTTCAAAATTAAATATTTTTACTAATAAAATAGTGGGTTTTTACTAATAAGACAGTGAGTTTTATTAGTATTATTATTAGTATTATTATAAAACTGAGTTTTATTATGATGACTGAAACGTAACGGGTTCAAACTTAAATAGGAGAAGTTTAGGTTGGCTATAAGAAAGAAGTTCTTTACTGTAAGGGTGGTGAGGCCCTGGAATAGGCTGCCCAGGGAAATTCTGAATGCTCCATCCCTGGCGGTGCTCAAGGCCAGATTGGACAGAGCCTTGGGTGGCATGGTTTAATGGGAGGTGTCCCTGCCCATGGCAGGGGGGTTGGAACTAGATGATCTTAAAGTCCTTTCCAACCCTCACTATTCTATGATTCTACGTGTTGATGTGCATTTGAACTTGGCACTTTTTGAAAAGTGCTTAGATTTTAAACTTAAAAACTGTGAAATTATAAACATCATAAAACTTCCCTTTTTGTCTGAGATTTGAAGTTGCTGGTGGCAAGTCTCTATGCTCTATATAAATCTGTCAAACACTCTCAGAAAAAGTTTTACTTCAGATAAATATATAGTTTCTGTAACACATTACTACTAGATTTCAAAGTGAGACATTCACAGTGCAGTGAAGCCGTGCAGTGAAACTGAGGGGGGGAGCATCTTCTCATTGGATTTGTGTACACTGTACATCTTATCAAAACTCAGAAATCCATCCCAGGTATGCCATCATTCCTTCTGTATGAGGCCCCAAGAATCTGTGAAAATGATGCTGTAGACTTTGAACATAGTTCATGTAAAACAGATGAGAGGTGGTGGCAAAGAAGTTGAAGGAGAAAATAAGGAGCATATGGTCCAGACAGATCCCATTAAATATTGTTTTCTATGATCTACAGCCTGGGAAATTGCTTAGCTTCATCTAAAGGCTGTGTTTGAAAAAACAGTGCTGAAACAGATCTTCAAAGTATCTTGTAGGTCAAAAATCCCGTCAACCAAAGTTCCCTGGACAGCCATCTTACTGATGGTAATTCTCCCTTCACCCTAGGTGGTCAGACTGAGCCATGTTGTTGTAGAAAGATTGTACAGAAGGTGGTCACATTTTCACAGATCCAAGGAAAAATCTCCTTATGACAAAACCTGATGATTTGTAGCAACTCATGTACACTCATCTACTGAGCAATATGCAAGTTAGTGGGTTCACTGTCTGTTAGCACCAGTTTACAAAACAAATATTTGATTTACATTCAATGCTTCATATGTCCTATCTGTCTTTGCTAGATTTCAATCAATGAAAAGGATTTGCTCCATCAAAGTGTTTATGGTCGTATAATTCTTTAAACTGTGGTAATTCCCCTTTTTCTCTAAATCCAGGCTGTCTATCCATGATTGCCAGATGTTCATGGTAGTAGCATGGCCAAGTTTCTTCTTCTTCACCGGCTTCATTTTTCCAACAAATATAATTTTGGCCATTATTTTATTAAATTACTGCCATGTAACATCAGTCTGAAATCTGAAGAACAAGCTTAATTTGCCCTTTGCCAGGCATCATCCTCTGTAATACAAATTCTACTTGATAAATAATACCCACGCTTCACCATATGATACTACTAGTGTTGTCTTTGCAACCTGTTTTTCATCGTTTGTTACTTTGATGAAGTGAAAGATTAGAACATAAGCAATGGCATTTGTTCAGGAGGTGCCAGAAAGAACTGCAGTCTGTTCACTTCTTCACTGCCTACCTTAGCACTGCACTGTTAAGAGGAAAGATTACTAGAAAAAGTGTTGCTTTTAATCTAAATTTGTATATAATATTCTGAATATTTTGTTCAATTGCAAGATGCTACTTTTTTTAAACACTGCATCTTACAGAAAAAATCAGCTTTAAAGAGGCTTCAAGGCAGCTGTTTCTAGGGGAAAAGTACAAATTGAGGCATCTTCAAGGTTTTAGCCATGACATTTCAAAAAGTAGTCCAAAACAGTTTCGTCATAGGAGGAAGAGACAACAATGAATACAATTCATTTCAAAATGAAGCTACATAGACTTATAGATGGGCATACTGGACAAAGTTTCTTGTAAAACCAAGGGACTGCAGTCAACCCCCATATGCTTTCCTCATTGAAGTTCTTGTGCATTTGCTTCTGTATCCAGGTTCTACATTTATGAGTTGCAATATAGCATGCAGTAGAATATGCAGCTAGAGTACGTGTACAACACCTGCTAGTTAAAATTGGCTGGAACTGAATGTGTTATGCAGTATTTACAGTAGCTTTTATTAGTCTTTTTATTTTGACAGGTTTTCTTTAGACTGTCTTTGAGCAATAACAAGTACTACAGCTTGCTTCAGAGAAAAACTTGCAAGAACAGAAAAATGTTTTAGTGTCTTCTACTTTCTCATGTTTACTGTAGTTAAATGCATGCCAGAAAGCTTTTGTTACTAGCACTACTGTCTGTAGGAGTGCTTAATGTGTTTTTACCTTTGACAAAATTACTCATTGGCTACTTTTCCATAAGACAACAAACTCAGGTTTTAGAAATATTGTTTTACTAAGTTGGAAACCTAACCAGTTAAACAAGCTAACTTAAAAAATATCCAATCTGTTTGACTTAAAATAAATATCCTATGAATCTTCATTCTGTCAAGACAAAACTTTGGTTTATTTGGTTTTGATTTTTTTTTCTATTAATTTTGTTTCCTACTATGCCACAGGGTTTTGCTTTCTTTTTTGTTTTGGTTTGGTTTTTGTTTTGTTGGGTTTTTTTTGTTTGTTTGTTTGTTTTTGTTTTTGTTTTTGTTTTGTTTTGGGTTTTTTTTTAAGTATGAAACTCCTTTTTGCCAATATAAAGATTTTTTTTTACATTGCAA
>JAOEHX010025720.1:20710-39611 GCA_025448015.1 Bolborhynchus lineola | reverse complement strand
TCTCAATCTCTTCTCTGCCCAACCTGTAGCTGTGCCTGGGATTGCTCCCACCCAGGTGTAGGACCTTGCACTTGGCAGGGTTAAACTTCATAAGGTTGGCATCAGCCCACCTCACAAGCATATCAAGGTCCCTCTGGATGGCATTCCTTCCCTCCAGTGTATCAACTGAGCCACCCAGCTTAGTGTCATTAGCAAACTTGCTGAGGGTGCATCAACCCCACCGTCCATGTCACTGACAAAGTTGTTGAACAAGACTGGTCCCAACACCAGTCCCTGAGGGATGTCACTTATTATTGTTCTCCAACTGGACATTGAGCCATTAACTACAACTCGTTGCATGCAGCCAGTTCTTTATCCACTGAGTGGTCCACCTATCAAATTGATGTCTCTCCAATTTAGAGACAAGGTAATAATGCTACCTACATCCTCCATAAAGTAATTTGGAATTTACTGATGAAAAGCACTTCAAAAACTAGACATCAATTGTATGCACCTCAAGTTGCCTCTATGATCACCTAAGATGATATTTCTCCCACTACAAAAGAAGTTAAAAGCAGAAACATTTTTCAACCAATCAATCCTCTTGATAGAAAACAGTCCTTGATGAGTAATTAATGCTTTCATATAATCCACAATAGTTCATAAAAAAAAGACTTATTACACCCCAGTCTTTGCTGGGTTTCCTGTTTTCACACCAACAACTACTATTAATGGTAAAGTTTTTCTATTAGACTGTTCCAGGCTGGCAAAAGATTGTTTTAATCAGGGTTCTTTTACACCTGTTAAGTAAAAGTGATGATCAGCAATCATCTTAAGATTACTGAAACTCATGCTAACTTTGTAACAATGCTGGGGGCATCTCCATGAAGACAGAAATTTACACTGCATTAGCTGCATTTGTTTTGCATCCCTGCTCAACAGCATGCACCAAGCTTTTTAAACAGAATACTGCTTTCTGTATGTAGTTCAATTAACCAGAGCACTGAGAATTTCAGAGGTCTGAAGAAAACACTGAAATTCAGTATAAAGTACTGAAATTTAAGGTTAGATTCAAAGGACAGTGAAGACGCTGAGTATTCATATGAGATACCAGTGTTAGAAACCTGATGTGGCTGGAACTGACACCTATATGAACAAAGCTCACATGAAACCAATAAATTCCTCATAAGCACACCCTGAACCATGAGAAATAACATAATAAAGCAAAATTCTGATCTTTCATTGCTTGTTGAATGTTCTCTTAAAAAATGGAACACACTATTACTGGGGGGTTTATAATAAATTCTACTATTCTGTATTCTGGCAGCAAACACTGTCATTTAAAGGTAGAGAATTTTGTAGGTGATTTATCATAAAAATAATACAAAATACTCTTAAAAATAAATTAATAGGGTGCATGAGGCAAAAGATGGTCTTCACAGAAGTAGACAGCCATTTAAAACAAGGTAAATATACATATTTTTAATATATTTATATATATATACAGTCATATATATATGAAAAGATAAAAAGGTATAGCACTGGAAAAAAGTTTTAAGATCGTTTTAGTTGCACTGTCTGTTAGCAAAGGACGAAACATTTCCAAATACCATGGAGACCAGTAGAATCACACATTGTTCAGGTCTATAATTCCTTCTGTAGAAAGCTGGAGTTTCATCAAACAAGTGCAGAAAACTTAGTAAGTGCATCAAAATTCTAGGAAGTTAAACAACACACTGCATAACAACAAAAAATATAAAGAAAACAACAGAACAAACCAACATAATGGAAATGAGAAGCATGCACACATTATGTTGGATTTGAGTGCAAAAACGTGGTGAACTTTTTTTTAGTAAAAGAGAGTAGCAAACTAGGAATTGGTAAGCCTGAAGTTTTCTGAGGGAAAAAAAAAAAACAAAAACCCAAACAAAAACTTAAGGGGGAAGGTGCAACCAGGCACAAGCAATATACCCCGAATAAGTAAAATAAATAAATACATAAATAGACAAAATAGCTGAAAGAGAAGTAAGATCAGAGGAAGAGGCTCAAAATTATCTTGAGTATGTGAAAATATGAATGGGAAATTGTGATTTCTTTGGAATGGAGAGGTGAGAGAGAAGGAATTCAGGCTGGATCATGTGTATTACCTGCAATGATCAGGGAATGATGGTACAGATGGAGGGAGAGTTGAGCCTGAATGTAAGCACTAGAAGCAGGTTGGCCTGAGCATCATTCAGCAACTCTTATATAAGAGGATATTCAGGATAATGCCTAGTCTGGGACCTAGAAGTCATTGTCACATAACTCCGTGGGAAACAGTGGATCTATTGGATGTCTTGGTGTTAGAGAAATGCAGGAAGAAACCTTGTTGCCCAGGGAGCCTGTGCCAGGAGCACAGGCACTAGACAATTGCAGGCAAAAGTTGGAGAGAATTCCTCATATTAAAGGACTTAAATAAGGAGATCAAAAAAATTAAATAAGGAGGCCAAACTGCAAAATTAAATTTAAAATTAAATTAAATGAGGAGGCCAAACTGCAAAAAGAAAGAAGTGCACAAAGCAAAGAAGAAGAAAGATCCCTGGTTGTGTTTGTTCAGAGGAGAAAGTGCTCATACACCATTACTTCTGAGCCTTACCTCCAGAGTTACTGCCCCATTTTTCCCTTGGTGAGGTACTTCATAAGCCTCAATTTGATGCTTTGTGAGCCGGGCTAACTTCTCCGCAAGCTCACGCCAGTATTTGCCAAGCTTGACAGCTGAAGTCAAAATGATGGTGTCCTGGGTAAGACGTGCCACTAATCCCTGGCAATCTATTTTCAAAAGTCCCTGCAACAATAATTTTATTTAATTTTTCTTCACCAGTAATTAAAAAAAGAACATCATAATTTAATAACACTATTCTGCATTTCTAAGCAGACAGAATGGCTTTTTGTCTGTGTTCTTACAAATATGTAACTATTTTTCCTACAGAAAGGTGTTGCCAACAGTTTCAGAGGAAAACTGCCCAGAAGGTGAAGAAAAAATTAAGTTGGCATTCAGCTGCTTCAACATTCCAGTGTTAAATGGATCCTGCCAAGCTTGGAGGAAAAACATGCTTCTCCAACAAAAATATCTGGGACATCAAATTTAGCTTTTGAAAGCATGGCATAAACTTAATTTTTAAGTTAGAACCCTATTACACTAAGGTGTGGTCCTTTGTCTGCTGTTTTTATGGAAAATGATTGATTACATTGGCCAGCACCTTTTGATTTACATCTTCCATAGAACTGACAATTTGTAGACCATTAAGCAGAAGTGAAAGCATCAAACTCTTCCCTCCTCCATGTCAAATGAGAAATTAATAACAAACAAATTAAATTCATTCCAGGAGTGAAACCCTGAAATGCAGATATGTTGCATTCTCCTTTCTTTATTAGTTTGGATAAGGGATAAGGAGAAAAATAGGTGACTGGTTTTTCTTTTTCTTCTCTTCAAATTAACAGCAAAACATTCCACTGAAAATGTTGACTTTTTCAGTGAAAGATCAAGATCAAAGTCCAGAAGTTTTCCTTTATTTTTAGATACTGATTTTTAGTAAAACATCAAGCATTTCTGAAGAAATCAGACATTTGTGTGATTTAATTGTAAAACATTTTTCCATAGAAGTCCTGATTGCAAGCAGTAGAACTTTGGTATGCAGAGGAGACAAGAAGCGACTATAGTGTACAGTGCCAAATCCGCCTACACTTTGGCAAAGTGGACACAAAACTGTTTAGTTGGTCTTTGCCTAATAATCAAGAAGCCTATAAAATGTAATAATAGGACATTAATTAAAAGAAATGAAGTAAATTCTACCCAAAAGTGACATGGAACATATCTAGTTTTAAGTCTAGCTTTATAAAGATAGGGACCTGCATTGGCACTTCAAAATCATACATATTTCAACAAAACAGGACATATTATTAATCTGTTTATTCCTCACTTTTTCCTATTCTATAATGAACTCTGTTTCTGTATTCAATTAAAAGTCTGGATAATTTTCACCTTTTACTCCCCCCTCCCTTTTTCATACAGAGGTATGGTGGATTAAACTGCACTTCATACTTGCTCAGTTTTATTCCACACAGTCTAACGCAGTCTTAAGGGTTCTAAGTGGCCGCTGCTACCAAAATATTCTGATTCCTGCTGAAAGTGATTTTAGCACTTCTAAGGGGATAGTCTAGTTGTGAGAAGCAAGTCCTGTTAAGGTTTACAATTCATGGTAGTCAAAAGGCTCTAGATGAAAGGCTATCATGTGAATTTTAAACACACACTTTTATAAGACTTTAGTTTTATATCAGAAATTTAATTCTCTTCTGTCCCTATATAGGTTGGTAGACTTTTCACTCAGAGCCAAGGACAGTGTTGAGTAATCATTAATTCCAGATTAATTTGCATACAGATGCATAAGTAAATTAAGATGGTGAACAATGCAACCTATTACCTGAAAGCATTTAGAATAAAACCACTCCTGATTCACATGTAACTGTTCTGAATCATATAGAAGCTGCTCATTGGCTTACAAATGAGGCCCATGAAAACACGTACTGAAATACTTGCAATATTGTCCTTAGGTTACTACAACATTGACTATAGAATTATCATGTGTGGGTAGAAAACCTTGTCTTTAACATGTGGGTTAAGATTTCCTTGCTTTAAATATATGAAGATAACTTAGACATGCAATTTAGGCTACAAAAATGTATATAGATAATGGAAATTCCACACTATAAGGTTACTAAAAACTTCTCAATGGGAACCAAAATTGCTCAGGGAAAAAATTAACCCACGATGACTTCCACAACAAACCTATTTCAATCATAGCTATTTAAAAAAACCCACTAAAGTCAACTCAAGTCAACCTACTAAATGAGCAAGGTTCCTGGAACATTTACAGGGCGCTGTTTAGAATTAGTTCATTGAAGTATTATTTATTCTTAATGACAGTCTGGGTGTATTTTCCATCTATAGGTGTCTACAACTTCTAGTACTATGTTCAGGTCTGTAAAGATTCCCACAATGGTGCAGGACCATGTTTTCTTGTTGACACATTACTATTGAGTAGTTTCTTCACAATGCATTCTCAGTAACCATTAATTCATGCAATACTTACAACAATGAGCTCATAAAGAAATAGTCTTTTTTTTTTGTTAGCATGGCAGTCTTCCTTCATCCTCTTGACAACATGTGCAACTCTTTCTGATTCTTTATCAGCATGTGCCTCATTAAAGTCATCCAAAAACATATGTGAATATCCTAGCACCTCAGCCAAAGCTCTCCAGTCATAAACACTCTCTGATACTGTAGACAAAACTACTGAGTAGATGTAAGTCAGCTTTTTGAATGGCAATGCAATTTGTTCAACAAGATTTCTGCTTGTAAGCTCACTATCAGCAGTGTCCATAGCTTGTTCTTTGGAAATCACTTTTATATTTTTGCAATGTACAAGACCAATCTTTTTTCTGAGAACTCCTACATACCACTCTTTTATTTTAGTTTGTCCCACAGCTTTTATTTTATCTTCACCAAGAAGTGCTATTGTGTCCCCTTTAAAATATTCTAGCAAATAGTCAATCTTATTTTGACGTAACACAGTTTTCAAAGCGACTCCATAAGTATTAACACTCAAGACTTTATCTTGGAACTTTGGGTATTTAACTGTTGGTGTTAAAAGCCATGGCTCAGACTTGATTTTTTTGCAGTTCTGTAAGTGCTTTGGCCTATTGATAATTCCACTTAATTTTGGAGCTGGATCAGGAGTTGTGACACGGAATTGTGTTACTTGGCTACTTTTTGAGACTTTAATCTGAACGAGGAAAACAAAGAAATGCATCTCCTTACATCCAAGCATGGAAAACAGGAATTGTTGGCGGACCATTTCACCAGTTTTCAGCTCTTCCTTTTTAATTTTTTTGTTTTGTTCTTCCATCTTCACTTCAAAACCTGGATCACAGGATACCAAAGAAATGTTTAGATCTTGTGGCTTTTCAAGCAGAAATGTATGTTTTCCCCACAGCTGAAACACAACAGGAGGCATGTTTTTCCCTCCCTTTTTTATATCACAAATTGTGAGTTTTCCTGGAATGTAGTTATGACCAAAGACTGTAAAAACTGCTGTAAAAGATGGATGAATATGTTTGGGACCATAAATTCCAACTGAGACTGTTCTATGAACATAGTCCCACACATTAGTTGCTGGAGGCTGGATTTTGTTTGCTTGTACAGCAATCACTGCATACATCACATGACTTAGGTCCATTAGCTTCACTTGTATGGTATCTTGATACGTGTAGCAATTCTCTAGCTTCTTAAAAGGCCCCTCTTTGTTGAGACTAAGAAAACACACAATGTCACTCATAACTTGGCTGAGTGGATCATTCTTCACTTTAGCTGCGACTTTCACCTCTAGGAAAATGGCTTCCCTTGTGTTGAGGTTGCTCAGTGTAAGTTCTATCAGAGGACTTACAGTGCTAGACATCTCATTGTTAAATGATGATGGAGGGTTAAGGATAGCCTTTAAACCAACTTCTTGGAATTCCCCAGGTAATACATGACCCACAGGTACATGAATATTGATATCTGAGTCAGGTAGCTGTACTGAACCCCCTTCGTGATTCAGTTTACAAACTACATGGATGTCTGTAGCTTGTGTTTGTGCCCATCCAGGGCTATGGCTCATGGCTTCTAAATCTAGACAAGACCGTGTGAGTTGTCGGTGACTCAACCAAGCCATCTTGTAGGCTTCACGGTCATTTTGAAGCCATGCCATGTCCGAAGCTATAGGGTTTTGAGGCATTGTCTTGCAAGGATTAAATCTTCTGTTATTAACAATATCCAGGAAGTCAGAGACACTCTTGGATCGTCCAGATCTTGCTGAAGTCTTTCTTAGAAGACAATCAGTATCTAGCTCATCACCTGAGGAAGCCAAAGAATCCATGTTGCTAGAAACTTTGGAGAATACATAGGGCTTTGCTTTTAAGATTGAAAGGTATTTATTATTTTCATTTCTATTTGAAGCAGCTATGTCATGTACAAAAGGGTTGGAGGCTGACAGTTCATTCCAGAAGGGATTAGTCTTGGAAACAACATTGGTATGCCTGAATACATCAGACCAGTCAATATCCAAATCTGATTTGCTTTCATTGACATCTGTTTCAAAGAAAAAACAGAAGCATTTTCTAAAGCACAGAGACTTGAGACATTTCATTAAGTTCCAACTGATAGTCTATTAAGCTAACAAGTGACTAAATTTATCCTCCTAAAATGCATATAAGATAATTTATATATTTCTCCTTAAAGATTTTAAAGGGTATTAACATTGATTTCTAAGTAGCATTAAGAATCTTTGCTAATATAAAGATGGCTAACAAATTAGTGGTAAAGGATGTAAAGCATCTTCTGCAAGGTGCTGATTGTTATCAACTCCTATGACTATTAATTGACATCAAGTATGCTAAGGTCCCATGAGGTTTAAATCCTTTTATTCCAGTAATCTTTGGACTCTTGCAAAATGCCGTAGATGTATTTCCTTTCTAACTCTCTGCAAAGAATAGATAACTACTTTTCATTTTTTGAACACTGTAGACAGTACAGACAAATGTATTATTCAGGATTCCTTTTCATGCTAGTGCACATGCATTTAATTGATAACAGCACTCTTAGAATTTATCTTGGTATGTGTGGAATTTGTTATACTGGCTCTCCATTAGAATAATTAGTTATAATTTATGAGGTCTTTTTACAATTTGAAGTTTGGAGAGAAATGTTTTTGTGGCTACTAACTTTTCTGAGACTGTACATTAATAGACGAGTAGGGTTTGTGATATTTAAATAATTTCTAATAAAAATACTTATTATTAATTAATGTCTATTTCTTCTGAAGGCAAGGTGTGCTTATATTTTATATTAGTAACTTCACAGAAGCTGGTTTATAGGTTGATTAAGACTCACGCTTCTTGCCACTAATAAAGTATCTGCAGCTTTTTGTGCTAAGGGTTTCAATTCAGTTTTCCATTATTTTGCTACATATATAAAGGTTAATCCATCTGCTCTTTGTACATCCTTGTAAAGAATTTTAATTCAACATTTCTATTCTTTCAGCATATCTACATCCTTCATTATTACACTTTCCATAGTACCTTCTATCTGCATGGTTACTAATACATACTGAATTGCAGGCACAGTGCATTCATCCACAAAAAATAAAAATTAAAAAAAAAAAAAAAAGTGTTAGTATGGTTTTTTTTTCCATTTCACTTGTCATGAATTGTGACAAAAAGCCAAAACTATGAATTTTTTTCCACAGTTCTATAAAAATCCCGATTTGGAAGAACCTAAGTGGAATTTACCTGCTTCCCAGTTGCCCATCTGCAAGGCACTGTTTTGAGAAGAGCCTTCCAGGTGAGCTGCAGGGGAGAGCGATCCCAGGACATCCAGCCTTGGGCAGAACCACCAGATGGAGCTGGGCTGCTCAGCACCAGCTGAAAAGTCCTTTCATTTCACAGGCCAAAATCTTTCCTGGTGCTTTGGTAAACAGGCCAAACACCTTTCCTATTATAGTCAAATCATTATTAGCTATTAAAAATTGAATTAACTAGTCCCAAAAGAAATGTGAGGGGTTTAGCCTGTTTTTTTCCCCACATCCTAAAGGGTATGTTTCCACAGGAATATTCTGAGCAGAAAACTGTCAGACCCTGAGTCATTAGTCCGGACACTTTCTCACGCCAAGGTAACAGCAGAGATTACTGGGTGCAAGAGGTTAGAGAGGAAGCAATTCCTTCTCCCCAACTCACACAGCAAGTGCCAGGTTCACTGTTACTCCTATCTGCTGCTGGACAAAAAAGCTAGGAGAATGCCTGCCTCGTGGAGGCAAATGTTTCCTTAGCTTTTGGGTTAAAACAGCAATGAGATTAAATCAGCTTTTCTGAGACTGGGTTTCAAACTGGCCTAACTCCAAAATTACCTTGCCTTCTTAAATCCCAAAATTAATGTAGTTTGGCTAAGAACTCCCTCTTCTCTTCCCTGTCTTGACATATATTCATGCAAGGTTAATGACTCCAGCTCTTCCTGCCAACCCATCTGACCCATGTTTGCTATGGCAGAGGACAGAGGACTTCCCTAATATGACAGCAAGTTTCTTTGAGGGGACCTTGTGACAATCCCCAGTGTTCTGACTTTAGGGACATCTACAATGGCCTGAGTAGTGCAAGACACAAGCAATGAAAAATAACTTTAAGAAGTATACAGAGGTTTATAGAGTACCTAAAGCTCCTGACATTATTCAGAGTTTTTCAGAAATAAAGAATTTAGGCCAAGAGCCTTAGTACAGAAAGTAGCAGAAGAAACATACTGTAGCTGCGGGAAGGTGTCCGATCATCCACATCAATCAAAGTCCCCTCTGACCTGCTCCTCGGAATCTCTCCACTGGTTAGGGAATCTGTTCCACTACTGGAAGTGCTTACCTCCTAGGAAACAGTTAAAGATATAAAACATCAGCAAGTTTGCAGTTTGAAAGAGTGGAAACTGTTGAAGAACAATTGAGCTTTGCTCCTGGGATGTCACACAAATGGAAAAAATAGTGAAGTTGTGGTCTGCCCAAGAGCAGCACAATCCTAAGTCTTACTATCTCATCTGCAGCAAAAACACCAGATGCTACAACTACTGTACAATATGGTACCCCAGTCCATAGTGAAGGTCAATAACCCACATAATTCAACATCTTGCAATTGGAACTGAGCCAATTGTACAATAACTTCTGTTCAGGTCTTTTTTTTAAAAAAAAAAAAAAAAAAAAAAAAATACTAATATTCGTTTTCAGATAAGTTTGACTAGAATCATGACAGATGCAGAGCTAGCTCTGTTCCTTCCTTTGCTAATTCATATAAAGGATATGCAAATATTCCTGCTTTATTATTCTTCCTTTGCTCTTCCCTGAGAGAACATCAGGTGAGATTTTCTTTTTAGTCTGTGCATGAATGATGTAAAGTACCCTTCCTTAGGGCCCACACAAGCACAGCAACAGCCCAAAGAGGGGACCATTTAGGTCTCTCCTCTTCCTTGTTCTGGCTACAAGAAGTTCTGTTTGATTTTGATGCAGTTTGCACATGGACTGAACCACATGAAAGCTGTAAAACAGATGCTACAGTTGAGAGACAGTCAACAACAAAACTATTGCAAGGGCAGAGCAGAAGGGAAATCCCTCCAAGGCAGGCAACAGGAGGGTTAACCTCTCGAGGTACCATTTTCAGCTGCCCAGAAAAGCGAGTTGCACATCTTCAAAGGGGCATTGAGTATCCTACATGCTGAAGCTACTTTGTCCCAGAAACAGAAGCTAGGGAAAATAAAATATTCGAGATCTTCTTGTGAAGGAATGCTCATCAAGTTAGTGCTATAAACCAAGAGGCCATTTAGTGAATGTCCCAGAATCCTGTCACTCAACCTATACATAATGGGGTATAAATGATGATACACAGTGAATACATTGAATGTATGGTTGAAAAGAAAACCCCTAAACAAGGAAAAAAAAAAAAAAAAAAGGTAAAAAAGCCAGAAAGTTTCGGTCCCTCCACATGATACAATAGCTAGTTTTGTTCAAGACTCTCAAATATTGCAGCCTCATACTTCTGCAGCAACAACTGCAGCCTAAGTAGATCTCTTGCTGTGACTGTAAGAAAAAGGAATTTTCAGTCACAGTTCTAGTAGGTGAATTATGGGAAAAAGGAAGCGTACCTTATATCAAAGCATTACTGAATAGAAACTGAAAGTCAGCTGTTTCTATTGCAAAACGAAATGGTTTAAGACATCTTCTCTTTTTTCTTCTTTTTCACTGCAAATGTAAATTGGTACTTTTTGTTCTTCTCACAAGAGTTATCTTCAGCTAATGGCAATCTATTCAGGTACTGATTTGCACTCAGGCAGGATGCAAGGCTGAGGTCAGCCCAATTGTCACCCAGCCATGCTGCTATCACAAGGCTATATGGACTTTCAGGTTCCTCTGTTACCAGAAATGTCAGATGTTGGCTTTAGAACTCCTGATTTCAGACAGTAATGAAAGCTAGCCTTCAAGACTAATACTTTGAGGCTTCTGCTATTAGTACCCCCACCTGAACCAAACTGGGAATTAAAATGACTCTTAAAACCCAACACCATACTTCCAAGATCTGACATCCTATACCTGTTTAAAAATATCACTTTTCCTTCTGTCTCTGATAAAAGACAGTATCTCTGATAATGTGTACAGATTCCTTCAAAGGAAATAAATTTTGCTTTAGTGTCGGCAACAAATACACTGGTATTTTAAAAAGTAGAATTTCTCTTTGCACATTTATTGGGATTTTAGACTATGGATTCCTTACACAGGTGTAATTAAATCTCCCCAATTCCTGGAGCAGAAGCCCGAGATAAAAAACTTGCATGTTTATACAATGTGTTCAGTTTTTCAACATTTTGAGATGCAGCATCTGACTGACAACTTATTGATCAATTGACAGGTGAATCTAAGAACAGTTCTTTAAAAAGTTAAAAGACCCACAATTGCTTCAGTAGCTGTATAAAGTGGGAAGCAGTAAGGATAAGGAAAGTGTAAAACAGTGCAAGTAGACACACAGTTGCTAAAATAGGAAACCCATAGGGAAAGGGGAGAGAGAAAGAAAAGCAATCTCTTTACACAGTGGGAGTATATTGACAGAGACACAACAACAAGATCGCATATGGAAGTTTTATAAATACTAAGAATTTCTGCAAATAGAATAAGCTATTTCCTAAAAGTTCCCTCCGGGAACTCCTTAAAACCTTCACCACTAGCCTGGCACAAAGACAGAAGAGGCAGATACTGGAAAGGAAAACCACTTTCAAAAATAAGTCATGCTTCCCCACCCCAAAAGCATATGTGAGCACAATGAGGGAGCCTTTGTGATTCAGGCACATTTTTGGGCCAGCCAAGAAGAAGACAAGAGAAGGGGAAAGATATAGTCAGTCCTGGGCAAAAGACGACCATGTCTGGTCAATATGTTAAGGAATGTAGGAAATGCTGTGAACAAGCTGTTACACACCATCGGGTACCAGGCAGTGTGCCCTCAGTTATATGATCTGGCACAAGGGTCACCTCCCACCTCTCCTGTGTTCCAGCCTAAGTGCTGGCAATGTATTAATCCTTAGTGTCTTTGTATGAGATTAGAAAAATAAGAAAATCCAATGCTTCCCCCTTTTCCATGGGTACATTCTGTGATAAAATAGCATCTCAAATTTTTCATAGGATTACCCTATTAATTAGGAACCTACCTGCACAAATCCAGAAGAACTATCATACAGGAAAAAGAGATCAGTGCATATGGGATATAAAACCATGCTGATTAGTGGCAAAGGAGAAACTCTTTCACTGAAAAGAATTGAGAATTACAATTGAGAAGTTAAGCTTTTCATTTGCTATAGCTACCGAGTAAGAAAGATGTAAACTGACAAACGCTTAATGGTGCAAAGAATGATTTGACTGACAGCATGTCAGCTCACAGTGTGAAGTGAGCAGGGAATGGAGAAGTGAAGAGATTGGAAAGAGATCAGCTATGGAGGTGACCAGGGAGTGAACCTGAGTGACTGCTGAGAGATGTGGCATTTTCACTCGTTAGGGCAAAAAACAGCGTGCCAGGTGCACTTTGCTGTTCAAGGCTGGAGTGCATCGCTTGACCCATAAAGCAGCAGGACTCAGGCCCCAGAGTGCTTCTGGCAGGCATGATGCAGCACTGTTAGAGGGGGGAAAAAAAAATCATTAGAGGAAGAAGAAAGTCTCAGGTAGAAAATTCAGTTTCACAGAAGTCAGGACAGATTTTCTGCAAATGGAATTTTTGCTACATATGATGCCTCCAGAAATCCCTTCCAGGTCTTTTAAAATTCAAGTGCACTGCTTTTTTATTTTCCAGCCTCCTTACCAAAGAAAACATGTCCTGCTGTGCTTAAAATAGTGGTAAGGACGAAGATAAAAAAAGTCCAAAAGCAAACATTTCACCACTGCTTTTGCCCTCAAAAATGAGAGAGAACACATTACTCTCTGTTTTTAAAATATCAGCATCCTAGAGCAAAACACTAGCAATTTTCCTTTCAATCTTAACCCTTCTTCAAAAGCAGTTTGTATTAGGAGCTGAGCTCTCCCATGGCAGTGCCTTCCCATGGTCCCTTACATGAACCTTACACAAACAGTACTACTCAGCCGTAGCACTATTCACAATGATTCATGGCCTTTGTATTCAGAGGATGAAGCTTATATGTTTACAGAAACAGGACAAGCAACAGAAGGAGGTGCTGGAGATGTGCTTCATTCCTCAGGCTTGCTTTTAGCTGTCATAGGGAAAAACAACTTGCTAGTTATATAGTGTGGGTTGTTAGACTTTACAAGTTTATTGCTGAGAAAAGGAACAAGGTATACTCACCAGAATGTTAAATATGGTGATCTGACCAAATACTGAGTATACTGTATTATTTAAATCCTATTGCATAGACAGAAAAAAAGGAATTCTAAAGAAAAAACAATACACAGAAGAGAGATGGTTTCAGAAGGCAACACACATCACCATCAAATCTAAAACACTGCCTCTTCTCTGCAGATTAATATGTTCCAAGGTAAACATTACACTAATAGGTCATATTTTAACAGTCCTTTGGTACTTGTGACCTGGAACAGTTTTATACAGCTCAGAGTTTGGACCTGAGTTTATCAATATGGTTACAGGGCTGAACTGTGGTACTGTTGATAATGGCAGTACAGGATAGCAAACAAAACCTTCAGTTGAAGCGATAAAGTCTTTGACTTATTCTCTTAGCCTGGTGCATATCAGGCAGTCAAGGAAATGCAGCTGTATTTCATTTTGAACAGAGCCAGAAATGGCTTTTAATGTTCGCCTTCAAGAGACCTCAATGCTTACCTTACTAATGCTTGCCAGCAACCTTAATGCTTTAGTATGTCGCTATTACTTATAACTTTGCCTATAATGATAGAAAACAATTTTCAATTAATGCATCTGATAGTTTCCTCTGCTGTTAAAACAGCTGTCAAGTTTGGTACCTACTTTTTCAGTGTTCTAAAAATTTATCACCCTGTGGGAACTGCAGAGCCATTCACACTCCTTCCTGAACCCAGAGTGTAAGCTTTCTGCAGACCCAACATAGGTCTACACTGCTGCTTATAACTGACAGAACTGCTTCTGGTAATACTGCATCTGAGCTAGCATAGGTAGAGCTAGTAGTCTCAGCACAACAAAAACAAGGTTTGAAGTGGGTCATCCCCTCAGCAGATTTCCACAAGTTCACAAGCAGATTTTTACAGTTCTGGGTGACCCAGAACTGACTGCTTTACAGGCAATTGGGGCTGTATGCAAGCAAAAGTTACTATATCATAGGCACTCCCCCTGCAAGGCAAGTATCCTTCCTTCCATTCCAAATATCTGTGCCTCTAAAATTGCTTGCTCTAAGCATAAGGGCTAGAACTTTTTTTTTTTTTTTCCAGTTGCAAACTTTACTTTTGGGAATATTGCTTTCCAGAACCCTCAAGAATGTGTAGTTAAGTCTTGCTGTCTTTGAGGTTTCAGCTACCAATCTGAAATACTCCATGCTTCCTCTTTGGCCTCAGGAAAAATAATATGTTGCCTTCTACTTACACTAGTAAGTAACTTTTTAAAGAACAGAAAATGGAAAGCTATCACTAATGAATGAATTAAAAGATCTACCTTCGTACTGTTAAATTGTAATATTTCCTCTTTTTTTATCTTATTTTTTCTATGAACTCATTTCCTTACTACCTTGTGAAATCCTCTGATTTCTTCTTCTCTATTTAATTAGACTTGAACTTGCAACCAAGCTGCATGCAGAAATTACACTGGGTCTTTAACTGAGCAGCTTACCTGTTAGTGTCCAGTGGAGATAAAGCCCTAGACATCTGCACACAAGCTTTGCTTAGAGCCTACTCCCAACTGTGCGCAGTCTTTATTATGCTCTTCCCCAGAAAAAGCTCGTACCTCTGTTAATGCCAAAAGTCAGCTTTGCAGACTGACAGATAGGAACTGTGGTCTTTGAGGGCAGGAAACAGTGGTACAGGACAGAAGTAGCTTTAACAGTATTGAATGATTTACAATCTCAGAGGTAAATTCAAGAATAATAAAAAAAAATCATTTTTTTTAAAGGCAGAAATCCTTTGTATGCCTCAGAGTCACAGTGACATAACCAAAATACCCAAAAGAAGCTTTCTCTGTCCCAAAGACTTCATTTTAGTAACATCTGACTAACACTTTTCCAGTTATATATTGAAAATAACATATCTACTATCCACCCAGAAAGCAAGTAGAGCATCCAGTTTCTAGACAATCAAATCCAGGTCAAGTAGTAGTTTTTCATTAGGAACTGACAATAAGGCATTTAGGAGTCACATGTTTGTAGAAATTATTACTTTTGAATTTAACGGCTGAGCACAGGCAAGCTAAAAATCCTTCTCAATTTTCAACATTTGAATCTCATCTGGTCCACTGATGCGAGTACAAAAGCTGTGCTTTCTTCACAGCATCAGGGCAAAGCAGAATGCATCAAGTAACCCTTCTGGAGAGAAGGGCCTCTGTTTTACTTGCTCACAGCTCTTAAAGTTCTTACAATTATAATTGTAATTAATGTTAAGAAAGGATCTTAAGTGCCTGTTTGAGCTGGATACATTGCAAATGGCAGAAAAAACATCCTGCATATTCCAGGCTAAAAACGCTATAATAAAACATTGCAGCTGCACTATGTCAGGACCCAGTCTTGAGCATCCAACTGTGGAACTAAATTGCCTGTCAGCATGCTGCCTGGATACTGATGCTTTGTTCTGGACAGATGTAGACTGAAGATGCATTAGTAAAACAGCAATGAAAACCTTGAAGGCAATCGAAACTGATACCCAGGCATATAAAAGGTGCCTATACTCTCCTGGTATTCTGGTTTCAGCAAACTGGGGTGAGCACCTGGAGAAAGATACCAGTGGATACGACAGTGAGCTGTGCTTTCTGATGAGATAGGGGACAAGAAAGGGTTCTTTCCATAAGCACAACAGACTTCTGCTCCAGTGGAAAGGAAAAACACATCAGAAAGCCTTCACTGTCAGGTGGACTTTTATCATAGAATCACTTTGATTCGGTGCTGGTTAACTTGACGGGGGGGGAGGGGGGGGGAAGAGTGCTATTCACCCACCAACAAAGAAACAAGATACAAGAAGATGAGATTATTCTTATTCAACTATTCATAGCATTGGACTGCATTTCATTTCAGTGTCTGCACAGGCCTTTGTAGCAACCATCTGATTGAACATTACTTATACTGCATATTATATGCACTAATGAGAAAATGATTCTAAATTGCCCCTAGGGATGGTTATGATTAAACTATTTGCCTTCACTTCCTCTACTAAATTAAAGCAACCAAAAGAAAGAGAAAAAAAAAGAAAGATTCAATCTGGAAAGCAGTCAGATTAATGGTTTGGTAACATTTCTGAATTCCTAGGAACATTTTTACTCCTAAACCTGGTGATTGGCTGCATGTTTCATCCTGCAATTTGAAGCTAAAGCTGTGGCAAATATGTGACATGAAGAAGCATTTTGGAGAACTGAACTGGGCAGGATTTTCTGTGTTGTCAACCAGTCCGAAGCCCTGATCAACTTTAATTGCTCACGACTGAAGCTGCTAAAGCCCTTTCTGCCACTGAGGAGCTCCTCCAAGGCGTCAGACGTCTGTCTCAAAAGAGCATTTCAGAGGCTCACATACACGGAGCCTCATTCAGACATTTTATTTAAACTCTTAAATCTTTTGAGCTTTAGATGAATAAACAAGCCCCTGAAATGCAATCCATTCTTGCTGGACAGAGTTTGCAAGTGTTTTTTACGGGGAAGAAATAAAATGTCATTTGTGTTTCCTTTGGTCTTTTTAAACGCAGCAGGATTTGGGGAGAGGGGAGCAATGTTACCTTGTGCATGTGCCTGTGTGTGCTCACGCACAGGGACTTCAATGGGATTTATACATGGTTGTCCATGCATGCCTGTTGAATTACCTAATGAATTAATTAAATGTGTGCAAACTCACTCTATGGGGCAAATTGCCAGGTCACACAGCTTCTGAAGTGCAAGTTAAAATATCTGAACTGACAGCTCCCAAATTGGAGTCTGTATCTCTCCCTGGTGGTCCCTGTGTCTCTGCTAGGTGGCCCTCATCATCTTCACACTCTCCAACCTGGACACTGTCTCACTCCCATCACCCAACCCTATGCACTAGGGTCAATTAATGCAGCTGGTTTATGGATTCTCCCCATGGTCCTGTGACAGGGAACCACCATGAGATGATCGGTCTGCCAACACACCAAGCACCAACAAAGCACAACTTGATGATCTTAAAGGTCTTTTCCAAACTAGTTGATTCTATGATTCTACGACATACACATCCCCAGCGTGGGTTCATGCTTACACTCAGGCTGTAAAACAATTTTTCCCACCAAGCCCGACAGATTCCTTGATGGTTCCTCAAAAGATAACTAAGCACGGAGTTTAGAGACCCAAGAGAACAACAGAAGTCTTGCTATAGAGGTACTAATAATGTCACATCACAGCTCTCAACAATGTGTCCTCTGTTTTATTCGTTATATATCACAGGGCATAAAAAAGAAAAATATTGTAAACTTATCTTTATGGTGCCAGAGATGAAGACATGGGTCTTTAATAACTCAGGATGAGAAGAACTTGCTTTTGCTTTCCTTTGTCCATGAGGAAAGTCATGAAGGGACATTTTACAAGGGCGTGCAATAATAGGACAAGGCAGAGTGGCTTAAAATGAGAGAGGATAGATGTAGATTAGATATTAGGAAGAAGTTCTTTACTGTGAGGATGGTGAGACACTGGCACAGGTTCCTCAGAGAAGCTGTGGCTGCCCCATCCCTGGCAGTATTCAAGGCCAGGTTGGACAGGGCTTTGAGCAACCTGGTCTAGTGGAAGGTGTCCCCTGCTCATAGTAGGGGGCTGGAGCTGGATATCTTTACAGGTCCTCCCAACCCAAATCATTATGATTCTATGAAGGTATAACTGAGTAATTCAGATGCAGATATCTGCACCAGCGACATCTGAAGCTGGGGGAGTTTTCTGGGTAACAGTCCATTTTTCTGGGTCACTCCAGGCTCAAAAGGTCTCTGGGGTGCCAGGCAAGAACTTGGCCCAATGCTTGCATTAACACAGATGGTCAGTGGGATTTAGTCACACTGCTTAATTTGAGGTGGACTACATCAGGGACCTGAGGTCCACATCACTGAGGTCCCAGGCTGTGCCAAGACGGTAGGTGTCTAATTAATCAGCTCCCTTGAAGGAAGACATTTCTGTCCGCATAGTCAGTGGTGCGAGAAAAAAACCTTTGAAAGTCTTATGAGGAGCACAAGTACCCACAAACAGCCCAAACCACAAGCACTCAACCTTCCTACACAAGGTAGACAGGCTTTTCCCTTTAGAGGCTGGCATTGGTGCTCACCATTGACTACCCAAAGAAATGTGGATCTTGGTGACAGAAACATCTGCAATTTTGCTTTTAGATGCCTGAATAAGACAGGATTCAGGTTACCTGTCAAGAAATGAAATGTCATGTATTCAACTGATGCACAGGTCTGTGCACCACAGGTCACAGAGTCCTGCCATGTGCACTTCTGTGCATGTGTGGAGTTGGGTGTATCAGTAGAAGGAGAGAGAGGGAGGAAGCAGACTCTTCTGGACATATGCATTACATCCGAGAAGCTGTCCCTTAAATCTCCTGGCCTCTTGTGCAGGAGGATTGTGGCTGTGGTGGCAGGAATACATTTTCAACTGACCCCATGTTCAAACCCAAAGGCAGAGCCTTCTTTGTTTCCTCCCCCCGCTGCTCCCCCCTTAT